>PVJH01030098.1:0-16106 GCA_004026705.1 Nesogale talazaci
TGGGCTGGGTGAACTTGGCAGCCTTGACCTATCTGCAAGGTTCCCGCTGGAGCCGGAGCCGGAAGGCACTGGATTGGTCAGCACTTGCCACCACGGGGCAGGAGGCACCCGCCCTCCGCATCACTGAGGCGGTGGGTGTGTTTCGCTGTGGAGCTTATATACAAACACACCCCAGGCTGACGTCAAGTTGTCTCTCGGTGTATGTATTTATAGATGTACACACATACAAAAGCCCGCTACTCTTTCTTGGTGGACACCGACAGTGCCACCTCCGGAAGCTGGATGCCCACCTTGGTCCCACTGTCATTGCTGGACGATGAGGACCGTCGGGACTTCTTGGAGGCCAAAGAGGCCCCGCTGCCCTGTAACTTGCCTGCCTCATCATCGCTCCCGGTCACCTCGTAATGGCCTTTGCTCTTTGACCCCAGGCCACCGAAGGTACCAAATTTCAGCTTTCCCGGTTTCCCTTTGACCTTTCCACCTTCCAGGGACACCTCCCCACCTTCAAACGCCAAGGTCCCCGGCGGGGTGGACGGCGCCGAGAACTCCCTCTCGTCGCTGAAGGAGTTGGAGCGGGCCGGGGGCTTCTTGCTCTTAAACAAGGAGAATTTGCCTTTGGGAGAAGAGGCTTCGGCCCCGGCCTCGCCTTCCAGAGAGCCCAGGCTGACCTTGGAGCTCTGCAGGTCGCCCTTGGACCCCGAGATGGACGCTTCCGGGGAGCTGGCCACACCACCTTTCCCTTTGGACTTAGAAAAGGTGAACTTGGGCATTTTGATCTTGGACTTCTTCAGTTTCACTTCCGACTCCTCCCACTCGCCTTCCACCGCGACCCCCGCCGGGGCCCCGGCCTCGGGGAAGTTGATATCGACCCCCACTTCTCTGCCCACCAGCTCCCGGCTCGAGAAGGTGAACTTGGGGATCTTCATCTTGGGGAAGGCCACTCTTCCAGCTCCAGACCCACCTCCCAAGTGGCCTTGAGGCCCAGACACAGTCATCCCAGGACCCTGGAGGTCCACGTGGCCGCCTTTGACGCCGCCTTCCACCTTTGGTCCTGAGAAATGAAGCCCCCCGGGAAACCTGGGAGCATCCAAGTTGAGTGCAGAGGAGGCCTGGGGTTCCTTCCACTCTCCTCCAGGACCTTGGACATTCAGATGCCCTCCGCCCAGGCTGATCCCGGGGGCACTGACGCCCCCAGAAACATCCACGCCGCCTTTGATTTTCGGGCTCTTCAAGCCAACGGTGCAATCTGACCCCGAAGCAGCCAGGTTGAAGGAAGGTCCCTTCACGTTGATGTCGGAAGCAGCCCCATCGAAACCGAGCCCGGCACCTTTCAGCTCGCCTTTGATGGCAGGACCAGCCATCTGCCCCGTGGGGAGTTTCACGTGGACGCCTGGCAGCTCCACGCCCCCTCCGCAGGACTTGATTCCGGGCATCTGGACACTCCCTTCGAGACCCCCTCCAACAGAGGGACTTCTCATCTCACCCTTGACTTTTGGTCCTTCCCAGCTGAGGTCCGCGGCAGGCACGGAGATCTGGGGGGCCGCCATCTGAGGCCCCTGCAGGTGCACACCTCCGAGGTTCACACCGACACCCGGCCCTTTCAGCTCCCCAGCCACGTGGGGCCCCTTGACACTGACGTCGACGCCGGACCCCGGCGTGGAGATGCCAAACTGGGGGAGGTTCATTTGGGGAAGTTTAATGCCGCCCTCGGGCGCCTCCAGGCTGAGATCGGGGGCCCCTACGGAGACTTTGGGGCCCTGGATGTCACCAGAGATTTTCAGATCTCCCTGCAGGCCTGGTCCTCCCAGCGCCACGTCGGGGGCCTGAACATTAAGGGATGTGGTGGCGTGGATCCCCGGCACCGTCCCACTGGGTCCTTTGAGGCTCAGCCCTGGTGCCTGCACCTTCATGCCGGGACCAGATGTATCCAGGTCGCCCTTCAAACTTGGTCCTTTCAAGTTGAGGTCGAGGTCAGGCCCAGAGACTTTGGGCATCGAGAGGTTCACGGAAGGCAAACCCACTTGGGGCCCCTTCAGAGACACGTCAGGGCCTTCCAGCCTAACATCGGGGGCACTCAGGCCTCCTTCCAGGGAGGGCAGCTGGACGTGCCCCTCGGCTTTCCCCCCCTCCACTTTCACGCCGGGGACCCCGATTTTGGGCATGGAAAACTTGGGGAACTTGATTTTTGCATCCGGACCTTGCAGATCGAGCCCTGGTCCTTCCAGCCCCACACTGGGGACATCACCCTTGACCTTTGGTCCTTTCAAGTTCACGTTCACGTCAGGGACAGAGACTTGAGGGGTGGAAAGACCAAACGATGGGGCTTTGACTGTGGCGTCGGGGCCGTGGAGGCTGATGTCGGGTGCGTCCAAGTTTGCCTGCACTCTGGGACCCTTTAAGTCGCCCTCTATTTTTGGTCCTGAGACGTCGACACCGGGCATCTTGATCTTGGGGGTCTTCAGCTTGATGTCGGAGCCTTCCACCTGAATCCCAGGCGAAGAAACATCCAGGCCTGGTGCCTGGAGCTCACCCTCCAGTTTGGGGCTTGGGAGGGAGGCCTCGGCTTTCAGTTTAGGGGACTTGATGTCGAACTCCACATCCGGAAAGTACATTTTCCCAAACATCGGTTTCTTGGTTTTGGGAGATTTCAAATCCACTTTGAGAGCGGCGTCTGTGCCGCCGCCGACGTCGACATCGGGGGCCTTGAGACTGGCGTCGATTTCACCTCCGGGGACATTCAAGTCAAACCCCTGCTTTTTGGTCTTGATTTTGGGGCCGCTCATATGAATTTTGGGCATTTTAAACTTGCTTTTCTTGCCCTTACCACCCACGCTGAGCTCAGGACCCTCCAGCTGCAGCTCAGCTTCAGGAACATCCAGGCAAGGTGGCTTGATGTCAGCTTTGGGGCTCTTGGCCCCAAAGCCAAACTTGGGTTTCTTAAATTTGGGGATTTTAACATCCGGCCCCTCGATGTTCATATCTGGGCTTTCCAAGTGTACGTCTACGCTTGGAACGTCAACATCCACCTTGGGCCCCTTGAGGTCCAGCTCGCCGCCTTCTAACTTGGGGCCAGAAACACCAATTTTGGGTGTCTTCAGATGGAATTCAACATCAGGAGCACTGACTTTAGGGGCAGAGATATCAAGTGACGGCATCTTCAAGTTGGGGCCACTGAGTTTGGCATCTACATCTGGGCCTTTGAAAGTTCCCTCCACATGAGGGGCAGACACATCAAAATCTCCTTTCATTTTGGGTGCTTTCAAGTCCAGGTCAATATCCGGCATGGAGATCTTGGGCGCCTTGATATTTATCTCAGGCATCTTGAACTTGGGACCTTTTAGTTTTGCCTCTGGACCTTCGAGATTCACATCCGGAACATCAATGTCCACCTTGGGGCCTGACACGTCAATGTCGGCCTTGGGCAGGTTCACGTCCACCTCTGGACCCTCTCCTTTGAAGCCAGCCATGCCGAACTTGGGCATTTTCACCTTGGGCATCTTCAGGTGCCAGTCTGGACCGTGGACATCCACATCTGGAACATCAATGTCCACCTTGGGGCCTTTGATGTCAACATCTGGACCCTTCAGGTCACCTTCCACCTTAGGCAAGGAAACATCCACATCCCCCTTCACCTTGGGGCCTTTCAGGTGTAGATCAAAGTCAGGCATGGAGATCTTTGGAGCCTTGATGTTCATCTCAGGCATCTTGAACTTGGGACCTTTCAGTTTTGCATCTGGACCTTCGAGGCTCACATCCGGAACATCAATGTCCACCTTGGGGCCTGACACGTCAATGTCGGCCCTGGGCAGGTTCACGTCCACCTCCGGGCCCTCTCCTTTGAAGCCAGGCATGCCGAACTTGGGCATTTTTACCTTGGGCATCTTCAGGTGCCAGTCTGGGCCATGGACATCCACATCTGGAACATCAACATCCACCTTGGGGCCTTTGATGTCAACTTTGGGGCCCTTTAGGTCACCTTCCACCTTAGGCAAGGAAACATCCACATCCCCCTTCACCTTGGGGCCTTTCAGGTGTAGATCAAAGTCAGGCATGGAGATCTTGGGAGCCTTGATGTTCATCTCAGGCATCTTGAACTTGGGACCTTTCAGTTTTGCATCTGGACCTTCAAGGTTTACATCCGGAACATCAATGTCCACCTTGGGGCCTGACACGTCAATGTCGGCCTTGGGCAGGTTCACGTCCACCTCTGGGCCCTCTCCTTTGAAGCCAGGCATGCTGAACTTGGGCATTTTCACCTTGGGCATCTTCAGGTGCCAGTCTGGTCCATGGACATCCACATCTGGAAGATCAACGTCTACTTTGGGGCCCTTGATATCAACTTCAGGACCCTTTAGGTCACCTTCCACTTTGGGTAGAGAGACGTCCACATCTCCCTTCACCTTGGGTCCCTTCAGGTTCAAGTCAACTTCAGGCATGGAGAGCTTGGGTGCCTTGAGGTGTAGATCAGGCATCTTGAACTTGGGGCCTTTCAGTTTCCCTTCTGGACCATGGATATCAATGTCAGGAGTGTCTATGTCCAGTTTAGGGCCTTTGACATTCACGTTGGGGCATTTCAGATCTCCTTCTAGCTTAGGGGTCGAAATGTCCAAATCTCCTTTGACTTTAGGCCCTTTCAAGTTCAAATCAATGTCACTCATGGATATTTGTGGTGTTTTGAAATGGACATCAGGCATCTTAAACTTGGGGCCTTTGATTTTCCCTTCAGGACCTTCAATGTTGACCTCGGGCCCTTTCAGATCACCTGACACCTTCGGAAGTGAAAGATCCACATCCCCTTTTACCTTCGGTCCTTTCAGATTTAAGTCCAAGTCAGGCATGGAAATCTTAGGGGCTTTGATGTGCATCTCAGGCATCTTGAACTTGGGACCCTTGAGTTTTGCCTCTGGACCTTCAAGGCTCACATCCGGAACATCAATGTCCACCTTGGGGCCTGACACGTCAATGTCAGCCTTGGGCAGGCTCACATCCACCTCTGGGCCCTCTCCTTTGAAACCAGGCATGCTGAACTTGGGCATTTTCACCTTCGGCATCTTCAGGTGCCAGTCTGGACCGTGGACATCCACATCTGGAACATCGACGTCCACCTTGGGGCCTTTGATGTCAACTTTGGGGCCCTGTAGGTCACCTTCTACCTTAGGCAAGGAAACATCCACATCCCCCTTCACCTTGGGGCCTTTCAGGTGTAGATCAAAGTCAGGCATGGAGATCTTGGGAGCCTTGATGTTCATCTCAGGCATCTTGAACTTGGGACCTTTCAGTTTTGCATCTGGGCCTTCGAGGCTCACATCCGGAACATCAATGTCCATCTTGGGGCCTGACACATCAATGTCGGCCTTGGGCAGGTTCACGTCCACCTCTGGGCCCTCTCCTTTGAAGCCAGGCATGCTGAACTTGGGCATTTTCACCTTCGGCATCTTCAGGTGCCAGTCTGGGCCATGGACATCCACATCTGGAACATCAACATCCACCTTGGGGCCTTTGATGTCAACTTTGGGGCCCTTTAGGTCACCTTCTACCTTAGGCAAGGAAACATCCACATCCCCCTTCACCTTGGGGCCTTTCAGGTGTAGATCAAAGTCAGGCATGGAGATCTTGGGAGCCTTGATGTTCATCTCAGGCATCTTGAACTTGGGACCTTTCAGTTTTGCATCTGGACCTTCAAGGTTCACATCCGGAACATCAATGTCCACCTTGGGGCCTGACACGTCAATGTCGGCCTTGGGCAGGTTCACGTCCACCTCTGGACCCTCTCCTTTGAAGCCAGGCATGCTGAACTTGGGCATTTTCACCTTGGGCATCTTCAGGTGCCAGTCTGGTCCATGGACATCCACATCTGGAACATCGACATCCACCTTGGGGCCTTTGATGTCAACATCTGGACCCTTCAGGTCACCTTCCACCTTAGGCAAGGAAACATCCACATCCCCCTTCACCTTGGGGCCTTTCAGGTGCAGATCAAAGTCAGGCATGGAGATCTTGGGAGCTTTGATGTTCATCTCAGGCATCTTGAACTTGGGACCTTTCAGTTTTGCATCTGGACCTTCGAGGCTCACATCCGGAACATCAATGTCCACCCTGGGGCCTGACACGTCAATGTCGGCCTTGGGCAGGTTCACATCCACCTCTGGGCCCTCTCCTTTGAATCCAGGCACACTGAACTTGGGCATTTTCACCTTGGGCATCTTCAGGTGCCAGTCTGGCCCATGGACATCCACATCCGGGACATTGACGTCCACTTTAGGGCCTTTTAAGTCAACTTCTGGGCCTTTCAGCTCCCCTTCGATCTTGGGAAGTGAAGCATCCAACTCACCCTTCACTTTAGGACCCTTCAAGTTCAAGTCAATGTCTGGCATCGAGATCTTGGGGGCCTTCAGGTGCATCTCTGGCATCTTAAATTTAGGCCCTTTTAATTTTCCTTCCGGAACTTCGATGTTAACCTCAGGAGTGTCAATGTCCAATTTGGGGCCCTTGATGTCTATTTCGGGGCCTTTGAGATCGCCTTCCAGTTTTGGCAAAGTCAAATCCACGTCACCCTTCATTTTGGGGCCCTTCAAGTTTAGATCAAAGTCAGGCATGGAGATCTTGGGAGCTTTAATGTTCATTTCTGGCATCTTGAACTTGGGACCCTTCAGTTTGGCATCTGGACCTTCAAGACTCACATCTGGAACATCGATGTCCACCTTGGGGCCTTTGAGGTCAATGTCCGGGGCCTTTAGGTCACCTTCCACCTTCGGCAAGGAAACATCCACATCCCCCTTCACCTTGGGGCCTTTCAGGTGTAGATCAAAGTCAGGCATGGAAATCTTGGGAGCTTTGATGTTCATCTCAGGCATCTTGAACTTGGGACCTTTCAGTTTTGCATCTGGACCTTCAAGGTTCACATCCGGAACATCAATGTCCACCTTGGGGCCTGACACATCAATGTCGGCCTTGGGCAGGTTCACATCCACCTCTGGGCCCTCTCCTTTGAAGCCAGGCATGCTGAACTTGGGCATTTTCACCTTGGGCATCTTCAGGTGCCAGTCTGGACCATGGACATCCACATCTGGAACATCGACGTCCACCTTGGGGCCTTTGATGTCAACATCTGGACCCTTCAGGTCACCTTCCACCTTAGGCAAGGAAACATCCACATCCCCCTTCACCTTGGGTCCCTTCAGGTTCAAGTCAATGTCAGGCATGGAAAGTTTGGGAGCTTTGATGTTCAAGTCAGGCATCTTAAACTTGGGACCCTTTAAGCTTCCCTCCGGACCTTCCACGTTGATTTCTGGGCCTTCCAGGTTCACACTGGGACCTTCCAAACTGATATCGCCTTTTGGTAGATCCACAGACATGTCTGGCCCTTCTGCTTTTAAGCCAGGTACACCGAACTTGGGCATCTTCATCTTGGGCATTTTCAGATTCCAGTCTGGACCATGAACATCCACATCTGGTGCATCAAGATGGACTTCTGGTGCCTTGATATCCACCTTGGGCCCCTTAAAGTCACCTTCTAAAGTGGGAACTGCAACATCCAACTCGCCTTTGCCTTTAGGTCCTTTCAGATTTAATTCCACGTCAGGCATGGACACTTTGGGAGAAGAAATACTCAAGAAAGGCATTTTGAACTTGGATCCTTTCACTTTTCCTTGCACCTCCACATCAGGAGCATTCACATCCACTTTTGGACCCGTGACGTCCAAATCGGGCTTTTTGACTTTGACGTCCATGTCGGGTGTTTGGACTTTGGAGCCTGAAAAATTAAACTTGGGAAGCTTAAAACGAGATTTCTTTGACTTCCCTTCAATATTGACCTTGGGACCAGAAATGTCCACTTCGGGACCCTTTACATCCAATTTGGGAGCTTTAATATCACCCTCTAACTTGGGCGCAGAGATATCAACATCTCCCTTCAGCTTCGAGCCTTTCAAATTCAAGTCAATTTCTGGCATGGAGATCTTGGGCATGTTCACATGCATCTCCGGCATCTTGAGCTTGGGACCTTTTAATTTGCCTTCTGGGCCATGAATGTCAATATCTGGAGCCTCTACATCTAACTTTGGACCTTTGACGTCAAGATTGGGTCCTTTCAAACCACCTTCTACATTAGGAAGAGAAACATCCACCTCTCCTTTCATCTTAGGGCCTTTGAGATTAAGGTCCAAATCAGGCATGGAGATCTTGGGAGCCTTGATGTTCATCTCAGGCATCTTGAACTTGGGACCTTTCAGTTTTGCATCTGGACCTTCGAGGCTCACATCCGGAACATCAATGTCCACTTTGGGCATTGAAACATCAATGTCAGCCTTGGGCAAGTTCACATCCATCTCTGGGCCCTCTGCTTTGAAGCCGGGCATACTGAACTTGGGCATTTTCATCTTGGGCATCTTCAGGTGCCAGTCTGGTCCATGAACATCCACATCTGGAGCACTGAGGTCCACTTTGGGTCCTTTGATGTCCACATCTGGAACATGGATCTCACCTTCTACTTTGGGCAAAGACACATCCACATCCCCCTTCAATTTGGGTCCCTTCAGATTCAGATCAATATCTGGCATTGATATCTTAGGAGCCTTGATGTTCATCTCAGGCATCTTGAACTTGGGACCTTTCAGTTTTGCATCTGGACCTTCGAGGTTCACATCCGGAACATCAATGTCCACCTTGGGGCCTGACACGTCAATGTCGGCCTTGGGCAGGCTCACGTCCACCTCTGGGCCCTCTCCTTTGAAGCCAGGCATGCTGAACTTGGGCATTTTCATCTTGGGCATCTTCAGGTGCCAGTCTGGCCCGTGAACATCCACATCTGGAACATCAACATCCACCTTGGGGCCTTTGATGTCAACATCTGGACCCTTCAGGTCACCTTCCACCTTAGGCAAAGAAACATCCACATCCCCCTTCACCTTGGGGCCTTTCAGGTGTAGATCAAAGTCAGGCATGGAGATCTTGGGAGCCTTGATGTTCATCTCAGGCATCTTGAACTTGGGACCTTTCAGTTTTGCATCTGGACCTTCAAGGTTCACATCCGAAACATCAATGTCCACCTTGGGGCCTGACACGTCAATGTCGGCCTTGGGCAGATTCACATCCACCTCTGGACCTTCTCCTTTGAAGCCAGGCATGCTGAACTTGGGCATTTTCATTTTGGGCATTTTCAGATGCCAGTCGGGGCCCCGGACATCCACATCTGGGACATCGATGTCCACTTTGGGCCCTTTAATGTCCACATCTGGCACTTTCATTTCACCTTCTACTTTGGGCAAAGACACATCAATGTCCCCTTTAACTTTGGGGCCTTTCAAGTTTAAGTTCACATCAGGCATGGAGATCTTGGGGGTCTTGAAGTGCATCTCAGGCATCTTGAACTTGGGACCTTTCAACTTGGCATCTGGTCCCTCCATGTCAATGTCTGGTCCACTGATGTCTCCTTCCAGTTTGGGAACATCTATGTCAACATCTCCCTTTATCTTGGGACTCTTTAAGTGTAGGTCAACGTCTGGCATGGAGATTTTGGGAGCTTTAAAATGCATATCTGGCATCTTAAATTTGGGACTTTTCCATTTGCTATCTGGGCCTTCCACACTCATGTCTGGCATATCAACATCCAATTTGGGGCCTGTTATATCCAATTCTGGGCCCTTTAACTCTCCTTCCAGCTTTGGAGCAGACACATCGACATCTCCCTTGATTTTCGGTCCCTTTAAGTTGAAGTCGACGTCGGGCATGGAGATCTTAGGGGCATGGAAGTGCATTTCAGGCATCTTGAACTTGGGGCCTTTCAACTTGGCATCCGGACACTCAAGACTCACATCAGGCGCTTCAATGTCCACCTTGGGGCCTGAGATGTCAACGTCAGCCTTGGGCAGGTTCACGTCCACCTCTGGGCCCTCTGCTTTGAAGCCAGGCATGCTGAACTTGGGCATTTTCATCTTGGGCATCTTCAGGTGCCAGTCTGGGCCGTGAACGTCCACATCTGGGGCGCTGAGGTCCACTTTGGGCCCCTTGAGGTCCACCTCTGGCACTTTCACTTCACCTTCTACCTTGGGCACAGACACGTCCACATCCCCCTTGACTTTGGGGCCTTTCAAGTGTAAATCCACGTCGGGCATGGAGATCTTGGGGGCCTTGAAGTGCATCTCAGGCATCTTAAATTTGGGACCTTTCAACTTGGCATCTGGGCACTCAAGACTCACATCAGGGGCTTCAATGTCCACCTTGGGGCCTGAGATGTCAATGTCAGCCTTGGGCAGGTTCACGTCCACCTCTGGGCCTTCTGCTTTGAAGCCAGGCATGCTGAACTTGGGCATTTTGATCTTGGGCATCTTCAGGTGCCAGTCTGGACCATGAGCGTCAATATCTGGGACATCCACATCCACTTTGGGGCCCTTGATGTCCACATCTGGCACTTTCATTTCACCTTCTACCTTGGGCACAGACACGTCCACGTCCCCCTTGACTTTGGGGCCTTTCAAGTGTAAGTCCACGTCAGGCATGGAGATCTTGGGGGTCTTGAAGTGCATCTCGGGCATCTTGAACTTGGGGCCTTTCAACTTGGCATCCGGACATTCCAGATTGACATCGGGCACCTCCACATCCACACTGGGGCCTTTCAAATCTCCTTCCAGTTTGGGGACAGACACGTCCACATCCCCCTTGACTTTGGGGCCTTTCAAGTGTAAGTCCACGTCGGGCATGGAGATCTTGGGAGTCTTGAAGTGCATGTCTGGCATCTTGAACTTGGGGCCTTTCAACTTGGCATCCGGACACTCAAGGTTCACATCGGGGCCTTCAATGTCCACCTTGGGGCCAGAGATATCAATATCGGCTTTGGGCAGGTTCACGTCTACCTCTGGGCCCTCTGCTTTGAAGCCAGGCATGCTGAACTTGGGCATTTTCATCTTGGGCATCTTCAGGTGCCAGTCTGGGCCGTGAACGTCCACATCTGGGGTGCTGAGGTCCACTTTGGGCCCCTTGAGGTCCACCTCTGGCACTTTCATTTCACCTTCTACTTTGGGCACAGACACGTCCACATCCCCCTTGACTTTGGGGCCTTTCAAGTGTAAATCCACGTCGGGCATGGAGATCTTGGGGGTCTTGAAGTGCATCTCGGGCATCTTGAACTTGGGGCCTTTCAACTTGGCATCCGGACATTCCAGATTGACATCGGGCACCTCCACATCCACACTGGGGCCTTTCAAATCTCCTTCCAGTTTGGGGACAGACACGTCCACGTCTCCCTTGACTTTGGGGCCTTTCAAGTGTAAGTTCATGTCGGGCATGGAGATCTTGGGAGCCTTGAAGTGCATGTCTGGCATCTTGAACTTGGGACCCTTCAACTTCCCTTCGGGATATTCTAGATTGACGTCACCAACATCCACATCCATCTTAGGACCTTTCACATCAAGTTCTGGGCCTTTCAAGTCTCCTTCCATTTTAGGAAGGGAAACATCTACATCACCTTTCAGCTTGGGGGATTTCAGATTGAGTCCAACATCAGGCATAGAAATTTTGTGTGTCTGTATATTCATGGTTGGCATCTTGAACTTGGGGCCCTTCAGTTTTACATCTGGGCCTTCAAGGCTCACATCTGGAACATTAACGTCCACCTTGGGGCCTGACACATCAATGTCGGCCTTGGGCAGGCTCACATCCACCTCTGGACCCTCTCCTTTGAAGCCAGGCATGCCGAACTTGGGCATTTTCACCTTGGGCATCTTCAGGTGCCAGTCTGGGCCGTGGACGTCCACACCTGGGGCATTGACGTCTACTTTGGGGCCTTTAATGTCCACATCAGGAGCTCTGATCTCTCCTTCTAGTTTTGGAGCGGTAACATCATACTCTCCTTTTAGCTTAGGTCCTTTCAAATGCAAGCCAACATCTGGCAAGGAGATCTTCTGAGGTTTAATGTTCACTTCTGGCATCTTGAACTTGGGGCCCTTCAGTTTGGCGTCTGGACCTTCAATGTTGACGTTGGGTGAACTTACATCTACCTGAGGTCCTGAGACATCAATGTCAGCCTTGGGCAGGTTCACGTCCACCTCTGGGCCCTCTCCTTTGAAGCCGGGCATGCTGAACTTGGGCATTTTCACTTTCGGCATCTTCAGGTGCCAGTCTGGGCCGTGAACATCCACATCTGGGGCGTTGATGTCCACTTTGGGGCCTTTGAGGTCCACCTCTGGTACTCTCATTCCACCTTCAACCTCAGGCAAAGACACATCCACATCTCCTTTGAGTTTGGGCCCCTTAAGATTCAGGTCCACATCAGGCATGGAGATCTTGGGGGCCTTGAAGTGCATGTCTGGCATCTTGAACTTGGGGCCCTTCAGCTTCCCTTCTGGACCCTCAAGGCTGACATCAGGGGCTTCAATGTCCACCTTGGGGCCTGAGATGTCAACGTCAGCCTTGGGCAGATTCACGTCCACTTCTGGGCCCTCTGCTTTGAAGCCAGGCATGCTGAACTTGGGCATTTTCATCTTGGGCATCTTCAAGTTCCAGTCTGGGCCGTGAACGTCCACATCTGGGGCGCTGAGGTCCACTTTGGGCCCCTTGAGGTCCACCTCTGGCACTTTCACTTCACCTTCTACCTTGGGCACAGACACGTCCACATCCCCCTTGACTTTGGGGCCTTTCAAGTGTAAGTCCACGTCGGGCATGGAGATCTTGGGGGCCTTGAAGTGCATCTCGGGCATCTTGAACTTGGGGCCCTTCAGCTTCCCTTCTGGGCCCTCAAGGCTCACATCTGGAACATTGATGTCCACTTTGGGCACCGACACATCAAAGTCGGCCTTGGGTAGGTTCACGTCCACCTCTGGGCCCTCTGCTTTGAGGCTGGGCATGCTGAACTTGGGCATTTTCATCTTGGGCATCTTCAGACTCCAGTCGGGACCCTGGACATCGACATCGGGTGCCTGAAGGTCCACCTTGGGGCCTTTGACGTCCACATCTGGCAGTTTCATCTCACCTTCGACTTTGGGCACGGACACTTCTAGATTTCCTTTCACTTTGGGCCCTTTAAGATTCAGGTCAACATCTGGAAGCGACATCTTAGGCGCCTTGAAGTGCATCTCGGGCATCTTGAACTTGGGGCCCTTCAGCTTCCCGTCTGGGCCCTCAAGGCTCACATCTGGAACATTGATGTCCACTTTGGGCACCGACACATCGAAGTCGGCCTTGGGCAGGCTCACATCCACTTCTGGGCCCTCTGCTTTGAGGTTGGGCATGCTGAACTTGGGCATCTTCATCTTGGGCATCTTCAAGTTCCAGTCGGGACCCTGGACGTCGACATCTGGGGCAGTGATGTTTACCTTGGGCTCTTTCAGCTCCCCTTCTAGCTTGGGCACGGTGACGTCATACTCTCCCTTTACCTTGGGGCCCTTCATGTGCAAATCCACCTCCGGCATGGAGACCTTGGGGGCCTTAATGTTCATCTCCGGCATCTTAAACTTGGGGGCCTTAATGTTCACATCTGGGAGGTCCACATTCACCTTGGGCAGGCCCACGTCCGGGCTGTGCACGTTCACGTCTGAGTGGACATCCATGTCCACTCTGGCACTCTTCAGTTCGATGTCAGGCACTTTGATTTCACCTCCGACCTTTGGCACTGTGACATCGTACTCTCCTTTGACACTTGGGCCTTTCAAATGTAAGTCCACATCCGGCATGGAGATCTTGGGGGCCTTTATGTTCATCTCAGGCATCTTAAACTTTGGCCCTTTTAATTTGCCTTCTGGTCCCTCGATGCTGACATCTGGGGCACCCACATCCACCTTGGGCCCAGAAATGTCCACTTTGGCCTTGGGCAGAGTCACATCCACATCGGAGCCCTCGGCCTTGATGCCTGGCACGTGGAATTTGGGCATTTTCATCTTGGGCATCTTCAGATGCCAGTCTGGGCCGTGAAACTCCACGTCTGGGGCGTCGATATCTACTTTGGGGCCCTTGACCTCCCCTTCGACCTTTGGCACCGTGACGTCATACTCGCCCTTCACCTTGGTGCCTGCGACATGGAAATCTACGTCGGGCACGGAGATCTTCGGGGTCTTGACACTCACGTCGGGCATCTTGATCTCGGGACCTTTAAGTTTGCCCCCCAGGCCCTCCACGCTCACAGCTGGGGCTTCCACGCTGACCTGGGGCCCGGAAATACCGACATCGCCTTTGGGCAGATCCACGCCTAACTGCGGCCCTTCCACTTTGACTCCAGGGCTGCTGAACTTGGGCATCTTCATCTTGGGCGTGGTCAGGTTCCACCCGGGGCCATGGGCTTCCAGATCGGGGGCACTGACGTCCACCTGGGGGCCTTTGACATCTACTTTGGGGGCTTTGGCTTTCCCTTCCACTTTGGGGAGTGTGACTTCGACGCCCCCTCTCCCCTTTGGCGCAGCCACACTGAGGTCCACGTCGGCCATGGAGATCTTGCAGGTCCCCGTCTTCCCGCAGGGACCACTCAGCTGGGGACCTGAGAGCGTCCCCTCGAGGCTAGGGGCTTCGATGTCCACCTTGAGTCCTGGAACTGCCACATGAGGGCCTTTCACGACATCGCCCTGGACCCCAGGCGGGGAAACCTTTACCTCGCCTTTCAGCTTAGGAGAACGCAGGCTCAGATCCACATCCTGAATGGAGATCTTGGGCTTCTGAATAGTCACGTCCGGAGTCTTGACCTTGGCACCCTTTACCTTTCCTTCCAGGCCACCGGGAGCAACCCCAGGCAGGCTGACCTCCCCAGACACCCCCGGAAGGGTCACCTGCCCGGTGGGCATTGTCACGTCGAGGCCAGCTACTTCTCCCTTTGAACCCGTCCCGGACAGCTTAGGCATGCTCAGTTTGCCCCCAGCCCTGTGACCATCAATGGCCGGGGCTCGAACCTCCACACTGGGGCCAGTGATGCTGCCCTGCACTTTGGGAGCAGAGATGTCGACCTCACCACTCCCCTGTGCTTTGACACCTTTCCGGCCTAGGCCACCCTCGAGGGATGGCCCGGTGATCTGAGGGCCCTTCAGCTTCCCCCCAAGTCCCTCGAGATTGGCAGAAGGCCCGCTGACGTCTAGCTGGGGGGCCTGGATGTTCCCGCTGATGGTCACGCCTGACTTGCTGCCCTGGGGCCCAATGGAGAACTCGGGTGCAGAGGCGTTCAGCCCGGCCTCTGGTGCCTGGCCCGTGGGCCCTGTCGAGACACCGAACTTGGGCATCTTCATGGAGGGGATTTTAATTTTCCCGTTCTCGCCACTCCCTGAGGCGGGGCCCTGCACAGTGACGGCCACGCCCGGAGCCTGGACCCCTCCTCGGCCACCGAAGTCCAAGCCCTTTGCACTGACTTGGGCGTCCGGGCTTCCCACCTTGATCCCAGGCACGGTGACCTGGAGCTTTGAGTGGCCCGCGCCTTGGAGCTCGGGGCCCGAGGCAGAAAGGGCACCTGCGCGGATGTCCACGGCAGAGGCCACGCCCGAGCCAGAGCCCGAGGGCAGCCGGATCACGGTCTTCCCCGGCTGGGTCTCCACCTCCACGGGGGAGATTTCGGTCAGGTCCTGCCTGGGGATCTTGACCTTGAACTCGGGGCTGCTGATGTCAATGTCCTTGGGGCCTTCGCGGCCCGTCACATCCACGGTGTAGGCGGTCACCCTGCGGGTCACCGTGATGGTGCGGCTCTGGGTCTCCCCGGGCTCTCCTTCCACCCCGTCCTCCGACTTCAGCCGAGGCTTGATCTTGGTGGTGTAGATGCGCTGGTATTCCTCGTCATCCCCGCTCTGCAGAAAGATACCCGGCAGCAGAGGTTGCAGCCCAGCCAGCCCGGGGGGGGGGGGGGGGGGGGGGGGGGGGGGGGGGGGGGGGGGGGGGGGGGGGGGGGACCAGGACGCTGGGAGGTCCTGGAGGTACCACTGAGCCTCAGGGCAGAGCGCCATAAAAGGGGGTTGGACCGAGCCATAGAAGGGCCGCCAATCACGTCAGAGGCGGCGAACAGAGCTGGGGGACAGGGGCCCGCTCAGGGGAAGCCAAGAGCGGAGCCCGGTCAATGCCTACACTCGGCCGATGCCTACGCTGTGCCCAGGGACTGCTATCCCAGAGAACCATCGGCTGGGGCCTCCGGAGACCCAGGAGGGCGCTGC
>PVJH01030099.1:0-25256 GCA_004026705.1 Nesogale talazaci
TTATTGCTAACCAAGGCCTATATATCTGTTGGGGGGCGTGTAATTGCAGATCAAGACATAGGTCACAGGAAGGGGTTGAACTGTAAGTAATAATGGCAGGGGGATGATCTAACGGTATACACGCTATAGGAAGAGGAGGGATTAAGAGTATACGTGCAACAAGATGGGGGACTAGATTCATGATGGCGGCCCCCCTTGATTGGCCTTGTGCTGAAGACTTGATTTGTCTGAGCTTTCAGGGGAAGCCATCCCTGGTCCTTAGCAGGAGGGAGTGAGCCTCGCCTGGGGTGGGACAGACAATAGGGTCTGCTTGCTCTGGATGGCTGAGGGTTCAGGGAGATAACTTGACAGTCATTTACCCTTCGTTACAAGCAGTGTCCTGGGTCTGACATAGGTCTGTTTGGGGGAGTCGAGCTGGGGAACGGTCCTTTTCTATCCCACAGGCTGCTAACTTCAAGGTCAGCATTTCGAAACCACCTCCCCTCCCCTCCCCCAGCCACTCTGTAGGAGAGAGACTGGACTTTCTTTACCTGGCTATAGTCTCAGAAACACACAGGGGCAGCCCTACCCTGTCCTATAGAGCCAGAATTGATTCTATGCCTGTCAGTTCCTATGGCACATCTATCTGGAAGACTCCAGGATTCTTGTCTTGGCCTTGAACTGCACCCTGAGTTCCAGTCATGTCCTTACTTACCGCTCAGTTCTCCACGTGGAAGCTGGACTAGTTGCTTAGGACTTCCTTGTGACTGAGAATGCCCATGGTGTCTCCATAAACCTGCTCTCCTCCTCAAGCTCCCACCACAGGTCATGGCAAAGCCACCTCTCCAAGGTCAAAGCCCCAAACCTTGGCCTCCTCCTTGGTTCTTTTCCTTTGACCTCAAGGATCTGACCAAACAATAAATCCTGTCAGCTCCACTTACCATATACAGTCCTACCCTCCATCACTATGGCCACACCCTAGTCCCCTAGGCCACACCTCCAGCCCCTAGGCCATACACACATCACATTAACTGATGTTTGCATGGATGATAGCAATCAATTCCACACTGGATCCCTCTTTCTGCCTTATTATCCCCTCCCCCACCCCCCCAACCTATTCTCAGAAAAGCAGCCAGGGTGTTGGCTCAACCCCTCTCATGGTTCCTGTCTCACCCACAATAAAGCAAGGCCCCTCTTCTGCTCGCTATGTCCTGAGCAGCCAGGCAGCTGATCACCCATCGCCCATGCCCCTGGGACCTCACGACTGCTTGCGCCCCACAGGGCTTGTCCTGCAGCATCTGTTGCCCCAGGCTTGTCCTCAAGCCCCCCACCCATCTGTCAGTTTGGCATTGTGTATGATGATGCCATCACGGTGGCTTGCAAGGTCATTTTCCCCTTGGGATACTTATGGCTAATGGTGCTGTGAAACTGTTGGTCTCCTTTCTTTGGAATGGACACAAATTTGCACCTCTTCTAAGTGGTTGACCAGGGAGCTGTTGTCCAAATTTCCTGGCATAGACTAGAGAGTGCTTCCAGCATGGCATTGGTTAGCTGAAACATTTCACTTGGTATTCTGTCAATTTCATGTAGTTCCAGAGGATGCCAATTCTCAGGTTCATGGGTCAACCGTCAGGCTGGTGACTTCTCGTGACTCATGTGGGTTTCGCTGCTGAACAATACAAGATCAGCAAGTTAAGACAGCAGGTCGCTGGCTCAAGTCTGAAGAAACAGAGGTCGGCTGATGATGGCCAAGCCAGGTGCAGGAACCATAGCAAGCAAAGGTCGGCATGCTTTGTCAGGATGTCCACATACAGACAGACAGACTGGGTGGAGATCACACCCCTGAGAAAACTCCCCTTCCAGTGGGCTAGCTGATCATACATCACTGAGATTGTGTTAGTTCAGATAGACTAGAGCAGGGTGCTCAATATGTCATTGCGACCTTCTAGTCACTCACAAACGTGGTGTAGGTAGAGCACATGGCATTGAAAAGAGACATACATCTATCATCAATACCTCAATTTATGTACAGAGCAGCCAATCTGATGCAATCATAGGAGTCAAATGCAGGTACAAACAACTGTGTTAAGTGCAGCAAAACTGACAAGCTAAGTTATCGCCAATTTTTAGACCTTGTTTTTTTTTCTCTTAAACATAAGAATGGGTGGGTGAGCTGGACCAAGTAAGAAGACAAAAACACGCCACTTTCATATGGAATGGGATATTTTGACACCACAAGCTGACATTCAGCTCAAGTCCAGAACACATGAACAGTTCTGGGACTTATTCGCAGAGGGAAAGTTCCCAAATATGAGAAAATGTGCTACCTCCTTGACTGCATTATTAGGGTCTACTTATTGATGTTGGTCATCCTTTTCCCACATAAAGATCATGAAGTCCAAGTATCATTTCACCATGATTGATGATCATTTGGAAGTGTGCTTGAGGCTGGCTGTCACCAGCTACAGTCCTGGCTCACTCCATTTAGTGCAAGATATCAGAGTCAACTCAGGTAATGACAAAAATGTACAGTTAATTGTGTTGTGCTCTGCAAGGTACATAAACAAACCTTGTACATGTAAAGAATTCTCAATGCATTTATGAATAGGTGTAATAAATAAAAAGATAAACATATGTCTTGCATTTTTGTAGCTGGTACATCATTTTGACTTGATCATTTTATAAGTAGCTCACATGTGTATAAAAACAGCTTTATATCAAAGAGCAATTGTACATTAAGAAAACATCCAAATCCAGTCAAAGTCAAGTCCATTATCCCATATGTCCATTACCAGTCTAGAAATTCTCCTTCAGCCTCATGCAGAACGTGCAATGACGCTGAATGCAGGAAGAAAGATCACAGTCCAGTGGGTGGAAAGTCTTATGGACCTAGTGGTTGTGAAAGCATATCAGTACTGACACAGGTCTCCATGTGACTCCTCCAGCCCCACTCCCAAGTTTCTATGTTAGTCTGGATTGACCAGAGAAACAAATTTAGAGCTACTCATAAGTGTGTAAGAGAGAACTTTATATCAGAAAGAAGTTTTACATTAAGGAAACATCCTAGTCCTGTCCAGATCAAGTCCATGAGTTCAATTTTAGCCCTTAAATCTCATGTTAGCCCATGAATTCCTCTTGAGACCCTCCTTCACCTTCTTGCAGACAAGCCACATCGAGCCAAGCTGATGGCAGCCAGAGCCCTGGAGTTGGAGGAGCCATGAGGAGACACAGGCCAGGTCAGGAGATGCTTCCACCGCCATCGGAGTTTGCTCTGGCTGGTGATCTTCCTGCATTCCATATCATTGCAAGTGCAGCATGATAGTAGGTGATTGCATCCGGTCACAAAATGGAGGATAACTGCATCATCACTGTCAAATGACACCAGCACACAACTGAGGATTAGCCCAGCCAAGTTCACACATACCCTGAGCCATCACCCTTAAATCGCGCTGATGGCGTGTCCTTCGTCATTACAGTTCTTTCTGACCACTGGGGGTAATGTTCTCCACTTGTCAGGACTGATGTGGCTAGATTGAGGTACTCCTCCTCTCTCAAGGGCTGTAATCTCAGCCAGGGGGAACAGCCTGGCAGACTGCTCTCAGGAAGATGACAGCCTATACAACACAGTGGGTCCATCTGTCACAGTGGGCTGCTGTCAGAATCAACTCAATGGCAGCGAATTTGCTCTTATTTTTATTGTTGTAGAGGACTTTAGGACTTCCCAGCATGCTCTCCATCCTCTGTCTCACTCTGTGCTTGTTAAAAGGAGCCAAGGAAATGTAGCCTGCTAGTCCAGTGTGTAAGTCTGGGAAGACTAGAGAAACAAATTCATAGACACTCTTATGTGTGTAAGAGTTATAATATTTGGAAATGAATATGAAAGTATGTGTACAAATATGCTTGATACAAGTGACCTACTGAATTCTATAAGAGCTGTAAGAGCCCCCAATAAAATCATTGAGAAAAAAAGAAAGCTATATCAGACAGCAAGTGTATATTGAGAAAATATCCCGGCCCAGTTCAGATCAAGTCCACAAATCTGATATTAGCCCATATGTCTAGTACCAGTGTGGCAGTCATGTACTCGTGTCAATTTCATGATTGGGAGTGTAGGGGTGGAGTCTAGCCTATCAATCTGGAGATAGCCAATGAGACCTCTGTGTGGCCATGACTTTCTCTGAGAATCTGGGAAATCTTGCGATACTTCCCCCATGGAGATGAGAAACACAAGACTCGGTCCTTTGGGAGGCTCAACTGACAAGACACATGGTAGCATGCTGATAAACCCTGATTCCTGGAAACTGGAGAAACCACATGGGCTTGCCCTGATGGAACCAGACCTCTGGAACCAGAGAAGCCATGTGGAGACCCCTGCCAGCGCTGAGATGCTTCTACCGCTACTGGATACTGCGGATAGACCCTGAGCCCTGGAAACATGAGGAGCCCTGGGGAAACCCCTCTCAGTGCCAGAAGGCTTCTACTGCTGCTGGATACACAAGATTGCACCTACTGGCCTGTGGTTGTCCTGGCATCATAGCACATGCTTCATGAGTCGGAAGAAGACTTTATAAACTGGTCTTGGACATATGGGCTAATATCAGACTTATGACCTTAGACTGGACTGGGTTGGGATGCTTTCTTAATGTTCCAGTCCTCTTGTATCTAAACCTCTTATATATATATATATATATATATATATATATATATATATATATGAATTTGTTTCTCTAGTCTATCTGAATTAATAAAACCAGCCTGTAAATTCCTTTTCAGACTCATGCAACACAATGACGCTGAATGCAGGAGACTCTCGTGGATTCAGTGGCAGTGGAAACATCTCAGTACTGGTGTGGGTCTCCACGTGGTTCCTCCAGCTCCAGGGCTATGGCTCCATCAGCTTCGCTCCATGTGCTTTGTCAACAGGAATGTCTTGCAGAGAGATCGTGTGTCTGGTCACCAGTGAGTTATTTATCTCTTTAACGCCTCTAAAAGAGGTCATCAAGCTGTGACTTGATTGATAGGCAGGACTCCACTCCTTCCTCAAGTGGAGAATAGATTATGTAACTGCCATATGCAGTTGGCAACAAAATAAAAAATTGGGGGCAAAATATAGGCATCAAAAAGGACAGCCCTGAAGAAGCACACCAGCCTGTGTGACCACAAGGTGTCAAAGGGATCAGTTATCAGGCATAAAAGAACAAAAAGTCATATCATTGCGTGCCCACCTTCCTGATATGATCACTGATGACAAATGTGTGCATAAGCAAATGTGGTAAAGAAAGCTGATGGTTCATGGCTATCAAAAGATATAGCACCTTAAGTCTTAAAAGGCTCGAAGGCAAACAAGTGGCCATGTAACTCAGAAGCAAAAAGACCACATGGAAGAAGCACACCAGCTGGTGTGACCATGAGGTGTCAAAGGGATCAGGTATCCGGTATCAAGAACTAAAAATTATATCATTATACATGAGGGGGAGTACAGATTGGGATATAAAACCCTTTGGTAGGTGAAGGGACATCCCCTTACAGATGGAGGAGATAAGCCAGTCAAGGTACAGTATAGCAACAATGCAATATACAACTTTCCTCTAATTCTCAAATGCTTCCTCTCACCCACTATCATGACCCCAATTCCATCACACAAATCCGGCTAGACCAGAGGGTGTGCACTGGTACAGATAGAAACCAGAAACATGGGGAAGTCAGGACAGATGATCCCTTCCGGACCAGTGGTGAGAGTGGCGATACCAGGAGGGTGGAGGGCAGGTGGAGTAGAAAGGGGGAACCAATTATGAGGATGCACATATAACTTCCTCCCTGGGTATGGACAACAGGGAAGTGGATGAAGGGAGACATTGGATGGTGTACAATATGACCAAATAATAATAATTTATAAATCATCCAGGGTTCATGAGAGAGGTGGAAACAGGGAGGGAAGGGGAAATGAAGAGCTGATACCAAGGGCTTAAATAGAAAGCAGATGTTTTGAGAATGATGATGGCAACAAATGTCCTTAACCTACAATGGGTGTATGTATGGATTGTGAAGTTGTATGAGCCCCCAGTAAAATGATTTTTTAAAAAAAGGAAGAATGGCCCTTAGGCTAATCAGCAACGTAATTTTCAACACTGGTGGATGTGCTTTGGTACTAACAAGTAGCTTTAGTTTGGTGATGGAGACGATCTGTGTTTGCAGAAGGGCTCATGACCTCCTCCCCCACGCCTGATGCTGACAAGCAGGTTCCTTGAGGGGCTTGCAGTTAAGTCAAGGAGAGGACACCCATCGCTAAAGCGCCCCATGATGGGCACTGGGTCCCGTGCAGCCGAGGAGGGCAGACTGGAAGACCCAAAGCCATCGGGCATTTTCCCAGGAGGGGATTGCATGTACCTTCCCACAGGACAGAGGCGGCTTCCAGTCCCGTCAAACCTGACGTCTATCAAACTGGCTCCACTGCTCTTGGCAGAACTGTGCTTCCTGGCCTTGGTACCATGTCTTTCTCAGGGTGGAGGGATGCTCTTGTGTGTGTGCAAGGAGGGATGCCAGTGAAGTGTTCACAGTCTCAGGTTAAGTCCTCTGCTGACTTTTCGCTTCCTGACATGTTTCATAGCCGCATACTATAAAAATATACGACCCTTTCTCCCGGTCCCATTTACAACCTGAAAAGCTGAGACGGGCAATTACATAAGACAGAAATGAGAAAGAGGCACTTAATGATCCTGCTGGAAATGAGACTCAAAGCTCATAGGAAGTGGGATGGTCTCCTTCTCCTGCTGCAGTTCAACCCACTGGGATGTGGGATTTCACGTGTCGGTGCTGCTCCCATGTCTATTGTTGGCTCACCAAACTCACTGCCATCGAGGGCACACTGAGTCACAGAGACCTGATGAAAATGCCATGGATGCTGTGGGCGCCATGGCATCCCCACAGCGTAGCTCCTGGAGCTGTGGACACCATCCTGGATGGGCAGAGGGCTTCCACTGTTGTGTGAAAGAAGTCCTATCTGTGGAGGGCATGTCTGAAACCAATCGAAGCTCAGTCAGGCGGAGCAGTACAGTGCTCCGTGGACCAGCAGCATAAACTGGGAGGGTGATTCCCCGGGAGGAGCATCCAGGTACCAAGAAACCTAGGCCAGGTCCTTGGACTTGGTGGTGCTCGTCAGGACCCTGCAGGACACAGAAGAACTGCCCCGGTGGGTTTCCCAGCCTGTCCCTTCTTCAGTGAGCAGAAAGCCTCACCTTGCTCCTGTGAAGCAATGGATGGTTTAGAACCGCTGGCTTTTCAGGTGGGAGCCCAACTTGTAACCACGATGCCACAAAAGCACGATAAAAGTACGGAGACACTTGCTAAGGCACCCGGCTGCTGACAAAAGAGAAACACATGTGCCGGGGACCCTGATTCAAACTTGAGCCTCTGCATGTGTTAGCAGATACATTCCTGCTCGGGGGCGGGGGTGGGGTGGGGTGGGGTGGAGAACACCTTCTTCCCCACCCCCTTGGCCTTTTTGTCATCCATGCAATTGTCTTTCTTTTTAATTTCAACCATTTAATTAGCAGAGAATCCACATATCAGGTAATTCAATGGCTTGAATAACTTTAAAAGGTGGTGCGGTTCGTCACAATCAATTTTTAGAACATGTTCTTCTTTCTTGTGCCCATCATTATTTGCCCCCCTCCCCTCCCAATCTCCTCTGCCTTAACCATAAGAAACTATTAATGTCGTGACTGTTTTTACCAAGATACCTATCCTGAATTTCATATAAAGAGAAACATACCCCCCCAGGTTGGGGAGAGGGGTGGGCACACCACGCCCACACAGAAGTAAACATGAGGGAAAAGGGAAAAGACCAGTCTAGGTTGCATATCGGCACACCAAACCGAGCATGACGTACCCGCATGGAGCTGCTAAGGCACAGAGAGAACAGCAGACAGAAGCAGAGTGCCAGAAGAACCAGCCTCTGACATGTCATCACGGATCCGGTAGGCACAATTGTACAGCGATATATATATATATAAGTAAATGTCATAGTAAAGTCATAGAAAATATGAGAGAGAGAGAGAGAATGGAGTCAGACACAGGGATGTCACAGGAAGGGGATGTATAATCAGCATCCACATGATGGGAAGGGGATGAGCCAGGGGTGTACACATCATAGGAAGGGGAGGAGCTAAGGGGACCCATGTGACAAGGTGGACCCTAGATTCACGATGGCGGCCTTAACCTTGATCCTCCTTGGGTTGACTTGATCTCCCTGTCACTTATAAGGAAGTACTGTGCTGCTATCCTTATCAGAAGGGAGTGGGCCCTACTTCAGGGTAGGACAGGCTATACAATCTGGTTGCTCTAGATGGCTGAGAAAAGCTCCTGATCTAACCTTGTGGACCTCCAGGAGTATAGCCATATGCCAAGCGTAGCAAGCAGCTTAAGTTTGGCATATATTTTTGGGGGGACAACTTGGAAGATATCTTTCTGTTCCCCACAGCAGAGGACTGGGGCCACCCAGCAGGAAGGTAGTTCAGTATAATGATACTCATGAAGGTCAGCAGACTGCTCGGTTCTCTGGCAGTGTGGTTACATCTTGGGCTGCACTCTATCTACAAGGTCATGAGTTCCAAACCACCAGCTGCTCCCTGGGAGAAAGACAGGGGCTTCTTCTTCCTGAAGGAAGTACAGTCTCAGAAACTAACAGAGGTCGTGCTCCCTGGTTCTGCCAGGTCACTCTGAGTCCACATCGACTCGAGGGGAGTGTGACTTTGATTTGCTTGTCTCAGTTTTCATCCAGAATCCCCCCGCCCCAACCCCCCTTTATTGCAGCTCAGGTACCTTGTGGAAGACAACCCCCCCCCACCCCCCCCCCCCCCCCCCCAGCCATGTCTGTGGCTCAGGCCTGGTCATCCCTCCCAGCCTGCATGCGAGTTTCCTGGGGGCAGCATCACGTGGGAGCAGCTTGAAATGGTAGGAGCAGCTTTTCTCAATGCCTTGTCTTCTCGTGGCAAGGAGGACCACCTCTGGCCATCAGCAGGACCAAGCTTTCTGGAGGCCCCAGTGGAAAATCCATCCTTCCTTGCCGGGCATGGAAACAATAATCCTTTCTTCCTTTATTGAGACTATCATTCTTTACGGGAGGAGAAAAACCCCACCTTTCTTCCCGGGAGAGGCTGGTGATTTCGAACTGCTGACCTTGTGGCCTAGTAGGCCGATGCTTAATCAGTAAGTACAACACTGGTCCTGAGAGGGGAAATCAATCCAGAGCTTATAAAAATGCAAAGCCCTCGGAAAGGCAAAGGCGGAGGGGAGACCACATCCTGATGACATTCTCTCTTCTGCCCTCCCCGCCCCCCTTCTCTTTTTAATGACATGGTCCAACCTGCCGCCCCCACCCTGCAACCTTGTTGTTTGTGTTTTTCCTTTTGGGAGGCTGAGTTAGCTTGGATTTCTGTAACTTGGGGTTAGCAGTGTCAATGACATCCCCATCCTTCGAAGCTACCCCCTTTCATTGAGCCCTTCCTCCCTGACTTTGGGGTGCACCCTTCTCCCTCCCTGCAGCCCCCAAGAGTGCTCAGTACGTGACAGTGGGCTGGGCATGGTCTCTGCTGGGAGCTTCTGCTGCCAGAGAGCCTTGTCAGGCCAAGGGCCTGGATGGCATCTCAGTCTGAGCCTTGCTCCTTCACCAGGGAAAACAAAGGGAGGTCTGAAACACGATTGAAATGCTAATGAAAGAACCTCCAGCTTTGCACCCGGCACTGAGTGAGTCGCCTCCCGGGGAGACTTCCTCCGCAGCGACTTGCAAATAGTCACCATAACTTAATTATTCCCAAGCTGTCCAGGGACAGACCTGCAGCTGCCCCTTCCGGTGGCGCATCCACAAATCATTGCCTGGGTGACTTTCAGCCAGTGATTTTGAAGGTGACGGCAGTTTAGATGCAGGAGAGTCGGCACCAGGAAGTCAGAGTTAAAATAAGCCCAGTCCTTGGCCAGGAAATGATGATCTGCTTCTTCTAAGTATGAGACAAAGGGAACGCCTTCCAAGAAGAATATTTCCAATTTAGCCTCACCCAGGAGCAAGTTCACTTACAGCAAGAAGTGCTACACTCTCTCAAACATTTTCTTCCATTCCACCACCATCTCACTTCTTTCCTTTGGGCATACTTGGAAGACTCAGGCAGGAAGACAGGAGATGCTTCCAAGTAGCCACGTTGGTTTGATGGAACTGGGAAGGGGAGATCGTGAAGGTCATGTGAATACTGGTATCTGAAATGAGGCGCGGGGCAAGATTTATGATGTCTGCCTGGGTCCTGCCAAGTAGGGCGGAGGAGAGAGATCCCTGTCCAGCTAAAGTGGCCGCCTATTTAGGATCTCCGAATGTCCCTTCAGAGCACGGGCATGTGCTTCTGGGGACATTTTTTGAAAATGTGTAGATGAGCTGTCACTTAGGCGAGGGGGCCTTCTAAACACTCAGCGAGAAATCCCACAAACGTGATGATAGTTGTGACGGAGTCAGATCTGACTGGTCAAGGTGCTGTGTACAAAGAAAGGAAGCATTACGCTGCTGGTGTCGCGGTTATACATTGGACTGCTAACCACGAGATCAGCAGTTCAAACCCACCAGCTGCTCTGCAGGAGGAAGGTGAGGCTTTCTGTTCCAGTAAAGATGTACAGTCAGAAAGCAGGGGAGTAGTTATTCTCTGCCCTATGGGCTCCCTATGAGTCAGAGTCGGCTGGATGGTGGTGAGTCAAGAACGATGCAAGATGACATAGTAATAACAATTTATAAATTATCAAGGGTTCATGGAGAGTGGCTAGTGGGGAGGGAAGGGGAAAACGAGGAGCAGATACCAGGGGCTCAAGTAGAAAGCAAGTGTTTTGAGAATGATGAGGGACACAAATGTACAAAGGTGTTTGACACAATGGATGTATGTGTGGATTGTGATAAGAGTTGTATGAGCACCCAATAAAATGATTTAATTAAAAAATAAAAAAGAAAGTCTACCTGGGGCATTGCATTGTTTCGAGAACTGTTCACATAGGGGATCAAATTAACAATGGCAACTCAGGAGAGAGGGACCACTCTCGTAATTATAAAAACTATTCTTAGCTTTTCAACTATGCAAAGCACCAAACCAAAGCCAAACAGGTTACAAGCTATTGTTCACCAGCCCCTGATATGGGTAGTCCTGATGGGGAAAAAAGTTCATTCGTACTTGAAATGTAATTTAAAAAAAAACTCATCAGGTAAGAGTTATTAGAGCCCCCAATAAAATCATTGGGAAAAAAAAAGAAAAGATCAAAGTGAATAATAAAAGAGAATCTGAAACTTAAAATAAACAAACAAAAAGACCTCATCAGTAGAGAAGGTATGGCATATAAACTTTAAAAATAAGAAAATAGATATATTTAAGAGATGATGACTAGTCCTAACTTTGACTAATAAAACTTGAGCTTATGCGGGCTGTTTTTGAAAAAGTAGATGCTCTTTGACTCTAGCTCCAATCCAAGGACAGTTAGTTCTTTTTTTCTTTTTTCTTGGTGGGCCTCACTGCCTCTGGTGGTCCTGGGTGCTACCCAGCCGCCGTTGGATTTGAACCACCAAGCCCACAGGCTGCAGTTCCGCACTCAACCACTTATGCCACCGGGGCTCAGCCCAGACAGTTAGTTCTTATAGCATGGCCCAACTCGAGACTCACCTTCATGAAGAGGTCACCGGAGATAAGGGTGCTACAGCAAAGTGTGGTGAAGAAAGCAGATGGTGCCCAGTTATCAACTGGAAGAGTGTCTGGGGTCTTAAAGGCTTGTACTCAAACAAGCAGCCATCTAAGTGAGGTTTTAACTAAGTCCACTTCAAAGAAGCGCACCAGCCTGGGTGGTCCAAAGAGGATAACGAAATCCAACAACGATGAAGGGAAGAGTATCAGAATCTAGCTTGTGAACACCCAATTCGTAGAAGGCTCTGATGGACAGGGGAGCTCGAAATCCATGTGCAGAGCCTCTAGTCAGATGAAGCCTCAGGCCACGGGCGAGGGGCTCGAACAGCTTTCCTATCAGACAGAGGTTATATAGTAAACTTGACTATGGTGGATCGAGCCATGGGATGCTGTGATACTTGGTCAACTAACCTCCCTCCTGACCCAACCTGAATTTACTCTAGATTCGGGGATAGCTCACTTGTTCCATGACAGAAATTTCCTCTCTGACTTTTAAAATATCGAGGGTCATCTTTTCTTTCTTTTTAATCGTTTTGTTATTATTTTCTTCTTGTTGTCTTAATTTTATTTTACTGTTTCTCTTAGTTTTCCTGTTTGTGACGCACAGAAGAAGTGGATGCATACAGACAATGACTGATGCAAGGGTTTATCGGGGACATGGGCTGAGTAAGGGTGGGGACGGTGAGGGAATTTGGGGAGCAAACAATGAATGTGGGAAGGGGGAGCAGTAGAACCGATGGCGATGCTAGCTATACAACTCTTTAAAAAGCAATTTAGCTATGGGAGTTTATGACATGTGAGTATTATATTAAAAAGAAAGAAAGAAAGAAGAGAAACCAAACTTGACTAATAGTTACCAGGCGTGAGGAGGAAGAGTTTTTGCTTAGAGAGCATCGAGTTTATGATAATGGTGGTAGAATAATTTGGAAAAGGATAGCAATAATGACTGTGCAAGATGACGAGTAGAATCAATGGCACTGAATTACACACAGAGACATGGTTCATTGGAGAGTGTTTTGCCATGTATATTTTTGTCATAATTAAAAGAATAATTTCACGAGTAGCAATGAGTACAAAGAAGAAGAAACTATTCTAGAATTGACTGTGGTGATGCTTGTACAGCCTATCTCGATATGACTGAAGGATTGAATGGTGTGACAAATGGATGAAGTGCCAATAAAATGGTTCCTTTTCTTTCCCCAATGATTTTATTGGGGGCTCTGACAACTCTTTTTTTTTTTTTTATTTAGGCATCACTGCCCTCAGGTGGTGGGAGTAGGAGGCCCAGCCTTTGCTCCTGGGAGCTGGAATTGAACCTCCATCCCAGTGGGCCGCAGTCCCGCGCACAACCACTACGCCACCGGGGCTCAGCCTCTTACAACTCTTATAACATTCAATACATCATTTGTATCATGTGTTTTTGTATACATGTTGCCATCTTCATTTCCAAATATTTTCTATTTGAGCCCTCGAAAACAGTTCTTTAAAACAGTAGATGCTCTAAAGATGGGAGGCTTTAATATGCCAGGGTCAACGTTCACTCACTCACTCACTCACTCACTCCCATCCCCGTGACTTCACTCAGAGGGACCTTACAGGACAGAGGAGGACTGTCCCGATGGGTTTCCAAGAGGGTGCGTATTTACAGGCATAGAACGCCTCACTTTTCTCCTGAGGAGAAGAATGATTTGGAAGAGATGATCTTGAGATAAGCCCAACCTGTAGCCACTCGCCAAATTGCATGCTGTTTTATGCCATTTTGAAAGAGCAATTTGATGTTCTTTCTGCTCTGAAATGCACTCCACCTGTAGAAGGCTTTTGAGTCGCTGAGGAAACCTGAAGAAAGAGCCTCACACTCAAACTGGAGCAGCGGCGTGGGCTCCGCCTGGCAGGCCAACCTCAAGGTCGAGCCTGGTGACCTTGAGGACTCTGAGGGCCTGCGGGTTTCCGTCCCCAGGCTGTGGTGCTAGGCACAGACTAACTCACATTCAGGTAAAGGGTCTGCATGAGCTTTAGAAGGATTTCAGCGGGGTCGCTAGGCGTCAGAATCCACACAGGGTACAATGTTTCACCATCTACCATCCTCCTCCGTGTGCACATAAGCCACTGCACACACAGCCCTCCAAGAGTGGCATCTGAGTCCCACAGAAGTACTCGTCCTCGCGCATGCACGTGTTCAGTCTTCAGCACACATTTACGGGCAGCCAAGCTCAGAGCGACAGCCTGGAGGCTGCTGGTGAGCGCATGACACAGACCTGGGCGCTGCCCTCAGGCGTGTGATGGCCTCGAGTAAGACTGAAATGCTGCAGGAGCAGATCAAGCCCTAGAAGTCAGGCGGGGATGGGACCAAGACCCGGTTTGGGTGGTGTGGCACTGGGGTTTGGGGAGGGTGATATTGCTGCGATTAAATAAGATCAGAAGAATGAACAAATCTTTCTCAGAAGAAATGCCGCCTGGATGTTCTCGGAAGCAAAGATGGGGAGACTTCATGCCACGTGCTTCAGCGAGGATAACCAGAGGGAGCTGTTTCTAGCGAAGAACATCATGCTTGGTACAGTCAGCAAAAAGGAGGAAAACCCTTTACAAGATGGGGGGGACACAGTGGCTGTCTCCCCGGGTCCAAACAGAACCGCCACTGTGAGGAGGCGGAGGGCCAGGCAGTGCTTTGTTCTGCTGGGCACAGGGTGACCATGGCTCAGAACTCACCTGGCAGCACCCAACGACAGCCAAGAACCTCATAAACTGGGCGTTGAGCTCCCATGGCACAGCCAATGAGATCTCTGATACCCCAAATTTAAGAAGCAATCAAAGTGCTTGAGAAACCAGCCATGGGTCTGGCCTTCAGGCTCTCCTTCCCAGGTTCTGACATCATCCGTTTCTCCCAGCATCCCCCAGAAGCCCATTAATAATTCCATTACTGTCTTCACTTAACATGATGTCGTGAAGATCATTCCGGACCAATAACAAAGAGCTTCCTTATACTCTTCTCCTCACTGCCTGGCATGCTGCAAAGGAGCCCAGGTGGCACAGTACTGACACTACTGAGGCAGACCAAAGGGTCAGCAGTTGGAAACCACTAGCCTCTTCTTGAGAGGAAGACGAGGCTTTTTACTCCAGTCAAGAGTGCCAGTCTTGAACAGTCACAGGGGCAGGTCTCCCCTGTCCTCCAGCGTCACTATGAATCAGAATGGGCTCGGCTGCAGTGGGTTTGAGTGAGTTTGACACTCTGCAGTAGATGAGGGGAGTTTTCATGATGCCCATCATTTAGAAAGATGACTGGCCACTGCTCCAGACTGAGAGATCTTGAAAGAGAAGGACAGAGGGAGGAGAATTCAGTCATGGAGCTAAAGCGGAGGGCAGGAGTTTCCCCAACCAAAGACATCAGCTCCACCGCACCCAAGATGTGCACGTTGACAGTACGTGTGGGAGAAGCCCGGGCATAGAGGTGGCAGTCTTCATTGGAAGAAGAAATGGTCAAAGTAGGGAGCGTAGAGGGAGTTTAGAGCGAGTGTAGACAGCAGAACCCAGGCAACACCGCCCTATGAAAGACAGGGAGGACAGAGACCAAGCAGCCAGAAAGTCAGCAGCCAGAGGCAGCCAGAGAGTCAGGAGGACAAACAGGGGAGACTGAGGTCCTGAGACTAGAGAGATTCAGAAACATGAAAGAGAGTGTCTAGGTTAGTCTGGGGAGACTAGAGAAACAAATGAATGGACACACATATGTATGTAAGAGAGAACTTTATATCAAAGAGCAATTGGACATTAATGAAATATCCCAGCCTAGTCCAAACCAAGCCCGTAAGTCCGATAGTAGTCCATATGTCCAGAACCAGTCTGTAAATTTCTCTTCAGACTCACACAACACATGATGATGCTGAGTGCAGGGAGATCACAGGCCAGTGGGTTGTCTTGTGGATCCAGTGGTGGTGGAAGCATCTCAGCCCTGGCAGGTGTCTCCACACGGATCCTCCAGCTCCAAGGTTCTGGCTGCCATCAGCATAGCTCCATGCGATTGTCAGCAGGAATGTCTCTCAGGGAGTAAGCGTGTGTCCCGCCTCCAGTGAGCTATTTATCTCCACAGTGCCTCCAAATGAGGTCATCAAACTAAGACTTGATTGGCAGGCTCAACTCCACCCCATTTATTCTTAAGTCTCAGGTTGACAACAGGTTATATAACTCCGACAGGCAGGATGTGAGAGCAGGGATCTGGCTGAGGCACAAACAGAAGACGAAGAAGCAGAGACTCTTCCCAAACACTCATCTTTCCAAAGAAGCAGTGCCATCGTGTCAGAAGCGTATGGGATCCCTGGGAACCCCTGGTAGCACCAACAGTCTGACCTTGAATGCTAGCCCAAGATGGCCAATTTAAACCCAATGTGCCATGGAGGAAAGAGCTGGAGATTGCAAGCCAGAAAACCCTGTGATCCTGCAGCAACCCATCCTTTCTCCTATAGAGAAGCCCTCATTTGGGGCCAAGGAAGCTGCGTGTAAGCTTGGACGCCTATGTATCTGCATGTAGACACAAACACACACACTCACACGCCTGTGTGCACACATGCACACGCACAAGGATGAAATGATCTATTGACATTCAATGCTTCTATTCATGAGCGACTTTGCCAATTCACTGAGCTGTTGGATAAACTCACCCATTCAGACACCCAGGGGAAAGAGTGGGATCGTACCACATGGTAAGTTGCACCCTGGATTCCTGACTATTTCTCCGGCTCTGCTGTGGGGTCTAGATTAGCTGTCTTCCCAGGCCCACTCATTTGCAACATCCGCATTCATGCACACATGCACCCATGCACAGGAAACATGTCAGGTCCTGCCCCACCCTCACCACTGCTGTGATGTTGGGACCCACGGCTGCAGGCACGGTGTCAATCCATTCCATTGAAGGTCTTCCCGTTTTCCTTAGCCCTTCTTGGCCAAGCATGATGGCCTTCTTGAGAACCTGGTCTCTCCTGAAAAACATGTCCAAAGTAGTGAGTCACAGAGTCTCACTTCTAAAGCGCAGCTGGAAGGCAAAGGCAAAAGGACGGGCAGGACACCGCCCTGGACAGCCCGGCATCCTCAGGGCTGCACCAGCGGGTGAAGGGGGCCAAGGAGAACTAGGAAAGGCAGCCAAGTCCAGTCTGGAGGCAGAAACGGTTTCCAGGAGACACAGCATCTGGTTGAAGAAAGAACGAGAAGTGGAAGCAGGAGAGGGACCCCTGCAGGTCCCGAGGGGCCGGCTGAATGCCCAGTTTCAATGGTCAGCCTTCTTTCTCGGTGCTGGCCTCCCAGTCATCTTGGGATGGGACACTACCCGAGAACCTGAGGCCCTGCTTGATAACACCTTTGGGTTGGCCATGTCACACTCCCCTCTTCTCCTCTCCGCAGAATTGGGAATTGTGAGTCAACAAAACACAAGTCTGTCATGTGCACGGCTCCATGTGGTTTCAAAGCAGTGGCCTTTTGGAAGGAAGTGGCCAGGTCTTTCTTCTGCAGCACTGCGGATTACTAGTTAAGCGCTTCCCTATCAGTGTCCCCAGGGGCTGCCTTCCTATATCTCTGGGAGCCCCTCAGAGGGGCAAAAAGCCTGCTTTCTTTCAGCACCCAGAAGATGTTACACTGCTTTCCCCACAATGCCTCACGCCGCCTGCTCTGTGTCTGTTGGTGTTATTCTAAGCAGGCTGCTAAGCGCGTTCTGTTTGAGAGTGGCCTTTGTCCAAACCTCAAGCTGGCCCCTATTGACCCTCCTTCTCCAGCTGTTTCTCCCCAAGAAAGGGACTCTTGGGAATAAGGGGACTGACCTACAGAGATGGGGACCAGACATCTCCTCTTGACATTGTCAGCCTGCTATCCAGGCCCCCACTCGGAGTCCCACTCGGAGCAGCAGCTCTGAGACCGACTTTGGGAGTGATCTCATTGGAGCATTTACCAAGCACCAGTTGGTATCCCTGAGCACACACAGGGAGCTCCGATGACCACGTCCACTGCAACTATGCGGACACAGAAATGCCCCTGCAGAAGGCAGCAGGGCCTGGATGTGAGCTCAGGTGGCCAGGTAGCTAAGGGCCAGCATGGGAGAAATGGTCAATGAGCCCGGCTGCTGACCAAAAGAAGCTTGAGATCACTCAGAAGTACCTCAGAAGAAAGGCCTGGCGACTTACTTCCAACCCCTTGGAAACCCTGGGGAGTGCCGTTTCCGGCTGGCACACCTGCGCGGCCAGGAGTCAGGGCTGAATCAGTGGTGACCTGGTTTGGTCTGGAATCAGGAGCTAGCTGTCTCTGCCATGTATACCTGTTGTTTTTGTTTTGTTAACATTTAAAACACTTAACAACAAACAAAAACATGACCACGGAGACTGTTAAAAGAAAAGCAACCACAATTTATTGAGGGACAAAGATGGTGTGGACTGAGAAGTCGGCCAAGTTCAGAGTGAAAATAGCTGCTCTGCAGGGCAAGGTGAAAGTTACAAAAGCATCATCAGGTGGAAGACAAGCAGGAGAGACAAAGATGAGCTCTCCACACATGGGGACTTCTCCTGGATAGGTGCATATCAGAGCTTCAATTCAGAGCACCCCTGTTTAAAAAAAGCTATGGATGGTGACGGCCCCAAATCCATGTGCGGGGTCCCCAAATATATTCTTCAATTTCATTCCTTCTGATCACTAACCGTTAGGCAGAACGTTTTGGAGACTGGATGAACTCAGCCCCTCTCTGGCCAGCTCAGGGAGGAAGGTGGTGGTGATAGCAGTCTCTCTCTCTCTCTCTTTTAAAAATAATTTTATTCAGGGCTCGTACAGCTATTATAACATTCAATACATCATCTGTATCAAGTACATTTGCACACATGTTGCCATATTCATTTCCAAACATTTTCCACTTGAGCCCTTGATATAAGGTCCTCTTTCCCCTCCCCCTTTTTTAATGAATCATTTTATTGGGTACTCTCTCTCTCTCTTTAAAAAAAACCATTTCGGTGCTGAGTGGTTGTGTGCGGGACTGCAGCCAACTGGGTTGGTGGTTGAAATCCAGCAGCAGCTCTCCAGGAGCTGGGCCTCTTATTCCCACCAGGGCAGTGATGCCCTCCCCCCCAAAATCATTTCATTGTGGGCTTGTACAACTCATCACAATTCACCCATCCATCCATTCGTTGTGTCAAACACTGTTGTTGCTGTCCTCATTTTCAAAAACTTTCTTTCTACTTGAGCCGTTGGCATGAACGTCTCATTTTTTCCCCTCCTTCCCTCCCTCATGAACCTTTGAAGATTTATAAATTATTATTTTTTCATGCCTTACACTGACCGATGTCTCCCGTCATCCACTGTTGTCCATCCTTGGAGGGGGTTATGGGTAGATCATTGAGATCGGTTCCATCTCTCCCCGGCCCCCACCTTCCTCTTCCCGTCCTAGTATGATGACTTTCAATATGGGTCTTGAGGGGTTCATCTGTCCTGGATTCCCTGTGTTTCCACCTTTTAGCGGTACCCATGTACATGCTCTGGTCTAGCCAGATTTTTAAGTTACAATTGGGGTCATGATAGGGGTGAGGAAGGAATAAAGAACTAGAGGAACGTAGTATGTTTCATTGGTACTGTACTGCACCCTGACTGGCTCGTCTCCTCCCTGAGACCCTTCTCTACGTGAATGTCCAATTGTCTAAAGATGGACATTGGTTTTCCACCATGCACTCCCCCCTCATTCACAATGATATGGTTTTTCGTCCTGGGTCTTTTATGTCTGATACTTGGTCCTATCGACACCTCATGATCACCCAGGCTGGTGTGCTTTTCCCATGTGAGCTTTGTTGATTCTGAGCTAGATGGTCACTTGTTTATCTTCAAGTCTTTAAGACCCCAGGTGCTGTATCTTTTGATAGATGGGCTTTCTTCACCACATTTGCTTGCTTTCAGCAATCGTGTCAAGATGATGAGCATCCTGGAATGCCAGTTTAATAGAACAAAGTGGGGGGGGGGGCGGTCAGAGGGAAAAATAGAGCAGTGTTCTTGAATTGAGGGAGTACTTGAGTAGGGGTCAATGTCCATTTGCTACCTTAAGACTAAGCTTATAAATATATGTATATAGATCTATTCCCCCATTGTCATATATAAATATATTTACATATGTACATACCCACATTTAGACCTCTATAAATGCCCTTTGTCTCCTAGTTATTTTCTATCTTTCCTTTTACTTTCCTCTTGTCCCACCATCATGCTCAGCCTTCATTTGGGTTTCAGTAATTTCTCTCAGTTATTTTGTCTTGATCAAGTCCTACCAGGTCTCCTACACTCTCCTCACCATCAATTTTAGATCACTTGTTGTTCCCTTGTTCCTGGGTTTGTAAACAACCGCTTCCTTTCCTCACCTCCCCCTCTCCCATGTTCCCCTGGAACCATCAGTTCCATTGTTTTCTCTTCCAGATTGTTTATCCCGCCTGTTTTATCTAGATAGACATGCAGAGATGATAATACTCACAAAAAACAAGACAGAGCAAAACAAATCAACAAAAGAAACAACAACAAAATGACAAACTAGAGAAAAGTCTATAAGTAGTTCAAGGTCTGTTTGTTGACCTTTACAAGTGTTGTCTCATGGGGTGCCATGCCCTGGCCCCACAGTCTATTATTGGTATTCCACAGGGACTTCATTGCTCTGATCCTCTTGCTGATCTGCTACATGCCCTTAGTGTTTTGCTTTGCTGTGGTGGGGTCAGATCGGACACAACTCCAAAACTGTGTCTCCAGTGTTGTCCCCTGTAGTGCTTTGGGTCAGTGAAGGACGTCATGTCTCATGGTGGGGGCTGGCCCCTATGGTCCTCTCTGTGCATTGGCTGCTCTGAGCAGAAGTATCGTCTTCACACCTTGGTGGGACAGAATGTGCTCCACTCTCCCTCCCTTTCATTTGCTTCTGTGTGCTGTGATCAGACATGTCCCTCTCCCCGAGCTGTAGCTTCAGTGTTGTCCTCTGACGTAAATTCTTCTGGGGGGCAGTCTCTTCAGGGCTTGCTTGAGTGTGTCCTTGATGGAGGTACCCTACTGGGGACAGTCCTGAGAGCAGCATAGTCTTCAGGCACCCCCTCTCAGTCTCATTCTGACTGCCGACGTTGGAAGGCCCTGGACCAATCTTGTAAGTCCCTCTAACAGTGTACTCGTCCCAATTACAATCTTGCTCCTGCTAATGTAAAAAAGACAACAACCCAAAATGTACTGCTCACCAAGTCCATTTGGACTCATAGTGACCTCCTGTGGGTTTCCAAGACGATAACTGCCAACAGGAGTAGAAAACCCAGTCTTTCTTCCACAGAGCTGCTAGTCCTTTTGACCTGCTGACTACATGGAGAAGGCCCAACATCTACAGTCCACTACACCCTTAGGGCTTCATCTACCTCTAACTGTGAGGTATTGCTCTGCCACCAGTCATGCTTTTGTGACAGTTTCCTTTGCCCTCTCTTGCCTTTTTTTTTTTTTAAACTTTGTCTCTCAACAAAGACACGAATGCCATTTTAATCTCATGCCAAAGGCCTCCCTCCTCCCAAAGATGTGCCTGTGTCTTCGTCTTCTTTTTTAAAGATGTCATCAATGTCCTTCTGAAATTATATATGAGGTGGGGTCTCAGGTGCACCCTTAAAATGGGTGGATACCACAAAAGAGAGGCTGCATGGGCTGGCTATTGTAGATACCCTAAAGTCAGAGCCCACTCCCAGCCACGATACCTGCAACAGAACGAGGGGCTTTGCCCTCATGACCACACACCTTTGTGCTGTTGTTTCTCCATCCTTGCTTCTAAGGATACAACACTGCAAGGATCAGCACTCATCAGTGTATTCCAAATGGTCACAGCCGATGGCAGGGCAATTTGTTGGGGAACCAGCTTTTACAATGGGCTTGACAGTCATGGCTATCTCTGAGTGTCTGCTGTAGATTTACCCATAATTCTTGTGCGCATCAGACTCTTCAGGTGTAAGCTCTCTGCTTGTGTATCGAGGAGAAAACTTCTCAGAACCCCTAACTCATCCCTTAAACAGGTATCCGGTTGGCGAATCAGGGTCTCTGGGTGCTTGGGAGGATTTTCGGTTGAGAAACAGGCTCAGGTAGGAGAATGGGTCAGGTTTGCTGGGCTTCCTTTCAGCGACTCTGGGGTCTGAGTTGAGCTGCAGGACACAGACATTCTCAGACCCATGTCAAACCAGGAGAGCCCTGGGTCATTCCTGACAGAAGGGCCTTGGGATGGACCATTGTGCAAAATGGAAAATCTAGAACAGAGCACCGTGGGCTGCAGGGTACCCAGTGTAGTAGGGGGTGAGTCCCAGAAAAGGGGATATTGGTCTCAGGACATCAATATGCCTCTTGATCAAGTGACCATAAGCCAGACTCACTCCTCTTGAGCGCATGCTGTCTTATAGAGACCCTTTTGCACAGGGTCAAATGGCCCCTCTGGGTTTCTGAGTCTGTAACTCTTTATGGGAGTAGGAAACCCTGTCTCACTCCATCCGAGTGCATGGTGGTTCCACACTGTTGACCTTGCAGGCAGCAAGCCCAAAGTGTAACCATGGGACCACCAAGCCTTTGCAGTTTCCATCCAAGACACAACCAGGCCGGTCCCTGAGGGCCAGGTTGCCGGCCCTGGCTGGTTCAGGGAGTGTTAGTCACCCACTTTCAGATCCACTCTGTCTGGGGCCAAAAGTTAGGAGCCTGGTGGCGCAGTGGGTAGAGAGTTGGGCTGTTGTGGCATGTCACCCTTGCCCTCATTTATCTTCAACTGGAATGATTCTGTGTGGAATCGGTTGCTTCCCTTTAGAGGGGAAGATGAACCCGACTCCACTGAAGGGCAGACTCTGCCGACAATCCCTGGAGCCCAGAGCTGCGTGGCCCATAGCTGAGGGACCCTGCACTCTGCTCCCCTTTTGTTTCAATCAATTCCCTCCAGATTCAGGGTAGATGAACAAACATGCCAGGGGGGCTTCCCTGTAGGAGCTAAGATTAACCTTTCTCCTGAAGAGCAGAAATTCCTCTAAGAATAGGAGCAGCTGGAATGTGGACTCACCCCTCTAAGGAAAAAGAACAATGGGGAACCAGACGGCCTATCTCATAGGTCTGATTGCTTTAGAAGACCATTCCTCTAACACACTGCCCTTCCCTAGGTGCTCCAGGAAACAGGTTTTGGCAGAACCTGTTGATTGTCTGTTTCCCTCCTGGGTACTTCACTTACTCACCCATCTGACATTGTTAAGGGTAAAATAAATGGTGGCCACCGCGGGACTGCGGCCCACTGGGTTGGAGGTTCAATTCCAACTCCCAGGAGCAAAGGCTGGACCTCCTACCCCCACCACCAGAGGGCAGTGATGCCTAAAAAAAAAAAAATAAAAAAATAAATGGTGGCCACCATAATGTCTTGATAATTTAAAAGAGTCTTTATTCAGTTATAACCGGACTGCCAGAATCTAAAAGCGATTCTTTGATTGCAGTCCCGAGTCCACATTTCAGTCCATCTTTTAAGGCAAAACACTCATTTATCCTTTGTCTAAGACTTAAGGAAGCATGGACAGAAGCCGAAAACAAGACCAATGCTATTATTCTTTAGGGTTAGGGAGCATTACAGGGTAGAGCATTGTTCATAACATTCTGGTAACTTCAAGAAGAGCAAGCATGCATTACAAGGTGCTGTTAGAGAAACCGCCCGTAAGACAGCATCGCGGGTCCAGTAGGCACGATTGTACAGTGATAATGCAAGAGTATAATAGACTCATGGAAATGATGTGAGATAGAAATGATGGAGCCAGACGCATTTCATGGTAGCATGCTCACCTCCTGGATGGCCATGAACTCTACAGCCAGGTCTATGCACAGTGTGGGCAGGAAGCCAGGAAGTTCCAGAGGAGCCAGCCTTAGGGATCTGGGTGGAGGGCCAATTTTATTGCTCACTAGTTTAAATCTACTTCTGGTGCGTCATTACAGGGCAGAAAGGGGATAAGCTAGGGGTGTACATGTAATACCAAGGGGAGAGGCTAGGGGTGTACATGTGACAAGAAGGACAGACACTAGACACAATAGGGCAGCCTAACCTTGATCATCCTTGGGTGAGCTTGACCTCCCTGTCTCTTCTATAAGGAAGTAGTCTACTACTATTCTTATCAGAAGGGAATGGGACATACTTAGGGTGGGACAGGCTATAACGTCTGATTGCTCTAGACGGCTGATAACCCTGATCTGCATTTGTTGACCCCCAAGTGTAAAGTCTTATGCCACGCGTTGCAAGCAGCTTAAGTTTGGCATATATTTGGGGAGATAGTTTGGGAGAAATGATTCTATTCCCTACAAGATACATTCTTTATCATAAAAGAAACAAAACCAAGGGCTGAGCCCCGGTGGTGTAGTGGTTGTGCGCAGGACTGCGGCCCACTAGGATGGAGGTTTGATTTCAGCTCCACGGAGCAAAGGCTGGACCTCCTACTCCCACCACCTGAGGGCAATGATGCCGCCCCCCAAACAAACAAACAAACAAAAAAGAAACAAAACCAGAATAGACTATAACATCCTGGTTACCACAGCAAGATTAATGACACCACGCAGATGACAACATCAAAAGGAACAATATTAAAACAAACAATATAGTGAAGGATAGTCAAAACTAATTGCAGTGTCCTGAACCTGGGTACATGGGAGTACCTTTTAAAATCAAACACTAGGGCTGAGCCCCGGTGGCGTAGTGGTTGTGCGTGGGACTGCGGCCCACTGGGACGGAGGTTCAATTCCAGCAGTGGGGCTGGGCCGCCTACTCCCACCACCGGAGAGCAGTGATGCCCAAAAACAAAAAACAAAACAACAACAACAAAAAAATCAAACACTAGTGGGACTTTCTGAGATGGAGATGGGAAGGAGGCAGGTCATTCAGCAGCTAAAAATGGAGTTTCTGTTGCTAGTCTGCTTCACCATTGAGGCCATTCCGATTCATGAAGACCCGAAAGGACAGGGCAGAAGTGTCGCCGTGGGTTTCTGGGGTTGCGTCTCTTTGTGGGATTGGGAAGCCTCACCTTTCTCCTACAGGGTGGCTGGTCATTTTTGGCTTTTTTTAAAAATCATTTTCTTGGGGGCCTGTACAACTCATCTCACAATCCATCCGTCCGTCCATTGTGTCAAGTACATTTGTACATTAGCTATCATCATCATCTTCAAAACATTTTCTACTTGAGCCCCTGGTATCAGCTCCTCATTCTTTTCCCCTCCCTCTCACACCTTCCCTCACAAACCATTAAACATTTATAAATGATTATTTTTCATCTCTTACACTGATGGATGTCTCCTTCACCCACTTGTCTGTTGTCCATCTCCTTGGGGGGTTGGTTGGTTATATATACATCATTGTGATTGGTTCCTCCTTTCTCCCCCCACCTTCCCCTTCCCCTCCTGGTATAGCTACTCTCAATATGGGTCCTGGGTTCCCTGCGTTTCCAGCAGTTAGCTGAACCCATGTACATACTCTGGTGTAGCCAGATTTGTAAGGTAGAATGGGAGGGCTGGTTGGTTTTTTAACATAACAGCTGACATTGAGGTTAGCAGCCCAACACATAACCCAGGATGCTACCA
>PVJH01030100.1:0-25185 GCA_004026705.1 Nesogale talazaci
ACTCTTTTACAATATTTTTATCCCTAACCCATCCCTCTAATTGCTTTGTGTAGAGTAGATTTCTTGTCAACATTTGAGAACTAATTTCTCCTGACCTTTGGCTGATTGAGCTCAGAAGCTCATATTTCCTAGCTCTCTCCCTACCCTTTACCCCACCGACTCTTCGTGCTTCTTGCAGCCTGCTCAAGTCTGTGGGGAGTGGGATGAAGGTGCGTCAGTAGGTACATCCATGTGGGTTGTACACGCATGTCAAGTCTGCAGTGCAGGAGTCCTTGATTTATGCCCTTGAACAACCAGATAGGAAAGGGATAGTGTAGCCTAGTGGCATCAGACATCCTCCACCTTCAAATCAGAATAGCACAAACCACGCTGATGGTCGCGAGACAATGGTCAGACATCCCTGCACTCCTCTTCCTCTGTTGTGTTTGGCCACTCATTGTAATGGCTTCACAGCCCCTCTCACAGCGATATGATTTCTTAGAGAAATAGCACGCTGCACCTCAGGCTCATAGTTACATTCGAAGTAACAGGATACCACCCAGAAGACCACATACTCTTCAGTCACAACAATTCCCAGCTAAGACAGCACTCAACTTCTCAGTTTTACCCACAGGAAAGCCATGCCCCCGGCCTAATCTTGTCCAAGTCTGCCCCAGGGCAAGTGTTATAGCTTGTTAGCATCACCAGCCAGTCCCCAGAGGTGCCCCATTCTGCCAGCAAGCCTCTTGCCTGAAGGCACACAGTTTTCTTGTTCTGTGGATCTCAACCGGGTCTAGTTCCTGTTGCTGCTGCGGGCGCACCCATCGCATGTCCTCTTGTGCTGCCTCTGCCATCATCTGGTGCCACCCCTCACCATCTCCAGGGTTACATCCCTCTCCTGGGTCTAGAAGCTTCTCCGTGCAGGGATCCCAGGTCCAAAACATGTACAATGCTCCAGACTCTCCTTGATGCTAATGAGGTTCCCCTCAAATTCTGGGATTGGCTTTCGTAAGCCCTTTCCTGTCAAGATCCCCCTGAGAGGACCACAGTCATCTGATTTGCATAGTAATCTCCCAAGCCCCACAAAGGTTTTACACATCTTACTTTCTTAGTAGACTGACCGATCCCTTTGCCAGATTGTGCCAGCAGATGGGAGTCTGGGAGACCTGGCTGAGAGGCTGGTTGTATGTGGCATGAATGGAGGTTTCAGTACAGAATGCCCGGATGGAACCCCCTGCCTTCCAGGTGATTCTGATGCACAGCAGCCTTCTATAGGCTTTCTGAGGGCTTGTTTGCCATTATGGGAGCAAACAGCTGTCTTGGTCTGTGCGAAGGGGTGGTGTGCCGGGACCGTGAGCCTTTGAGTCACTAGTCTAGCACATACTCAGCCTTGGAGCCAGAGCGCCATTCAAGCCAAGGATGCCTCGAAGGAGTTGTACAGATTTCCGGATGTGCTAGGATCTTTATCATCTCAGGAACATAGGTAGACTGTTCCATGTGGTACCGAAGTGATAAGGGAGGTTAAGAGATGGAAACCTAGGACTGAACCCTTGGCATCTTGACGGAGTCCATGGCAACCAGTTCCCATTGCTCTGTGGCCATGGCCAGCAGGCCTCCGGAGTGTGAGGGCCCATGTCAGCCAGCACCCGTCTCCTCCCTGGGCATCATGCTGACTATGAATCACCATGTTGACATGCTGGGCTCTGAGAGCGACCCCACAGTGGGTTCCACAAGAGGCATGCACAGCCCCCCTCTGACTCAGGCAGAGATCCTGGCGCTCCTCAGAATAGCTGGCACAGCACGGAGCCACTAAAGCCCGGGTGAGCTTTCCACAGGAGAGGGCTTCTTACAAAGATGCTGCAGGAAAATGCTGTGGACCGAGACACGGAGAGCGGAACCCTGGGAAGCGATGGCAGTGACGCGACATCCACAAGGCAGGAACCCGGCAGGAGCTGGGGACACCAGGTCTCAGCGCATCCCTTCAGAAGGTAGAGACCCTGTCCTGACTGTCAGCCATGAGCCACCCCTGACTACTCAGGATGAACCACGCAGGCCTGCAAGACTGGAAAGCGGGTGCCGGTTCACTGCTCAGTGAGAACGGAGGAAGGGAGGGAAGGAGGAGTGCAGTGCTCTTCCTCCCTCTCCACAGGAGAGTCCCCTGGTGGCTTCTCCGCAGTTCCTTGAGCTTCCTCACAGCATGGTGACCGAGTTCCAAGATGAAGCAGCCGAACGGGCCCTGCAGATGCTGTGTTGCCTTTTCTGGCTTCACAGAAGTCATCCAGCATCACTTCACTGCGTCACAATCCCGCTGAGATTCAAAAGGAGGCAATACAGACCTCGTCTGCTCCCAGGCGATGTGTCGTCATCGTCATCACATTGGTACAGAGATAGAAGAGAGTCTTGTGGCCACTTTTAGAAAATACAGTGTGCACATGGACCCAGTGGAGGGAAGGGCCATACTTTGACTTTACCACAAACTTCAATCTCTTGATCATGTGGTGATGGGTGGGAGGACAAAATGCTGAGGACACGCAGCTTGCTACGATGGCACAAGGAATCTACCCCTCAGTACAGCTCCCGGCTGGTTTCTTCTCGAGTGTGGGGGTTTAAGATGTTGACTTCTTTCTTTAAGGGAGAGATCCTTGGTAAGAAAAACCCCAGTGAGTTTGTGTGTGCCGAGTCTGCTCCCAGCCCCTTCTCTAGGCCCTCCCGGCTCAGTGCAACAGAAATCCCCGATGAACAACCCTAATCAGGAAGCAACCAGAAATATCTTCCTACTTAACAGCCAGGTGGGGCCCAGTGCAGGGCTCTGAGGTGCGAGTCCTGGCAGCTGGAAAATTGGCCAGTGTAGGTTTTTCCTGCTTGAATCTCTGGCTCCTGGAATAGGGCCACCTCCACGGAGATGCCCCAGTCTGATGCGCCTTCAGGGAACGTGAGAAGACTCCTGGGGACAGAGGCAGCTGTCTGGCCCACAGATGAAGTGGTTCCACTCGACTGCAGAGCAGTTGCTGAGATCCAGTGTGCTGTGTATAATCTCCATCAGGGCAGCCTTGACTGAAGCCTTGGCTTTGCCTCAGCTCAGGGCCCACTGCTGCTCCCCTGTGGACCCTCCTGTCTTAGAGCTCCCTCCCCACTCCCAGTGCCCAGCCTGTGTCCTGTGGAGTAAGTGCATGGGATGGGAGGGGGCACTGTTTATACACTCCCTGCATTCTCACTAGTGAGCTGCTCTCGGCTGTCCAGAGCCTAGGGTGGCCTGGGTCCTGGTGGGCAGGCACATTTAGAAACCCTGGCAGCTGGAGGGCCAGCTCTGTGGAAGGGAGACAGGCAAATAACCCTGAAGAAGGATCTGCCCCTTGGAAGTGAGTTCCTGCTGGGCCAGTGTTTTTCGAAGTTGGCATCATAAGACTCCTACCTGGGGAGCTGATTAGAGATGCCAGCCACAGGCCTCTTGAAGCACACAGCCTTTAGCAGGTGGAGCCTGGCATCTGCATTTAGCAAGAAAACCTCAAGTTTGAGATCCAGTTCTAAGCCCTGCCTTCAACCTAGAATGCCAAGAGCATCTCTCCGTGCCATGCATGGTGTCAGGTGCTGCAGGAAGAAAGATAATTAAGGCCTGGTGCCCAGCGGGGAGTGGAGAATCATGTCCAGCAGTGTCTCGAATAGATTGGACTGGCCCACAAAGAGGGCTCACTTCCCCTGCCCTTGTGCTTAGCTTCTTCCAAGGTGTTGGAATGACCTACTCAGGGACCCTCTATCAATGCCAACAGGCTTCTGAAAAAGAAAAGATCAGTGAAGTAAGGTGTGTTGTGGAATGGATGCCATCTGGTTTTGTAAGGGGAGATTTTAATAATAACTCTTCTTCGACCCCTTCGACTGTCCCTGCAAATAGACAAATCAACAAGGGTTTGTTTGGTCCTCAGAATGCTTTGACCAGCTGGTCACCCATTTCCCGAAGCTCCTTTCTTTCCCAGGCTTTTTAATAATTTATTATTATTATCAAACCAAAGAAAGTCTTCAGTCATTCTTAACCAAAGAGGCAGGGTGGTAGAGAAGAAACAGTCTTGAGCCAGGAGGAAGGTGAACAGGATTCAAGCCCTTGCCATCACTCTCGGCCCACCCAACTGCCACACAGTGGGCAGGAGGCAGGGTGGAAAAGAAAGGAAGTGCTTGACCTTGATCTTCCATCCTGAATCCACATGTACATATGAGATGGCTTCCTGTCTTCCAATAGATCCTTATAACAACTCTAGGAACTAGATAGAACAGACCTGATCTACACAGAAGATTGGACTAGCTGTTTTCTGGGGCCTCTTCCTACTCTAAAATGAAATAATTCTAAACAGAATTGGGCTGAACTGAGGTGCAGGGCTCATTGGAGGCTGCCACCCAGAGGGCCTACGACAGCTCCCTCCTGACCAAAGTCAAGTCACAATGAGCTGTTGCCCTCCATCTCGGGCTCCTGTGACAGACCGAATGGTCTTGCTGATGCCCATGTGCTCATGATTCACCCCGGCCGCTGTCATTCTTGAGGACAAGGCTGGATCCTACTCCAGTACACCCCGGGGCCTGGTCTTAGGGTGTCAGAAAGTCTTCCTAAGTGGGCTGATTTGGGGGTGGCTGTGCTTCCTTGTCAGTCTTAGTCAGGACGCTCCTCTGAGGCGTTGGCTCCACAGCAACACACTGGGTAGGCCCGAGCTACATCTCCAGAGAGGCTCTTTCTTCACAGAGCTGGGGGCGTGCTGGGTGATTTCTGTGCCGAGGGGGCAAACAGAAGCACCCTCCCGTTTCGTCCTCTGCCCGCAGTGGGTCTGCGGTTCCTGTTGCTGCCCTGCATGCACTCCGCTGCTGGCTCCCCGCCCGAGGTGCTTTGCCACCTTGCAAGAGCGATCGAGCGGTTGCTGCATCCCCATTTCAAATGCTAATGATTTGTATTATTTTAAAATCGGTGTGTGTGCCCAGAGGCCCAGGGAGGAAGGGAGTAGGTAAATAAATAAACGGGGAGTCTTCCGCAGATTCCGCGAGTGGCATTCCCTGGAGCGCAGTGCGGAACCTGGGCCTCTGGTCCCAGCTCACAGCCCCGCACCCTGCATGCTGGTCCTGGCACCCAGGTGGCCTGCGTGCCCCTCACCGCCCCCTGATTAATACTGCACCAGGGCTAGTTATGTCAGGGAAGCGGGCCTTCCTCGAGAGATATTAAATATTAATAGCAGCAATGGCAGCAATAGAGACAGAGGGTAAACAAGAGTTATGAAATGTTCATTTTAAGGGCAGCAGTGTTAAGTGTCTCAGGCGAGAGGCGGGCAGGCATTTCCAGAGCAGGGCAAAGGCACGTCTCTGCTTGGAACGTACCCAGGGTAGGCAGGTGGTGTGCACTCTAGCTGCAATCGCACTTCTGAGATCCCCTGGCAGCCCTCGCCCAGGACCACTGTGGCCCGGGTGTGCAGCAGAAGAGAACAAACCCACCCCGCTGCACTCAGAGTCCCTCAGGCCCCGGGAGGCTTTGGATTCGTGCGAGTCTCACCAGGAATGGGGCATTTTCTCTTCCAGGGGCAACTCTCAGGCTAGCCCCGGCGCAGGAGGGCCAACCTTTCAAAATCTAAGAACTCAGGCAGCCAGTGCAGAGAAGTTGCCTCAGGGGCCAGCTTCTTCAATCTCTAACTACCTGGAGAACCATGCCTATCTGAGTTGGATTCAGGTTCCCACAGTGCCCAGTGGGCAGGGGGAGCGGAAGCCTGAGGAGCTGAGGCTGGCATTGGATGGCGTTTCTTCCCTGACTCTTGGCTCACATGCAGCCTGGCTGGAGGCAGAGGTTGGCTGAAGCCCGGGTTTCCAGAGGAGACAGGAAGTGGGTTCTTTGAGGGAGAAGAAGGCTAGCATGCTAGCAACTGAATCTCCCCAAGCTGCCGTTGAAGGAGCTGCATGTCAAACCCAGCACACACATACTGTTCAGGAAGTAGTCGCTTTGTATCTGCTGTGAGCTATGCCCCTGCTAGGTGCCAGAGTGATGGCCAGGAGCCACACAGACCAAGGCTCCTCCACCCAGCCTGCGTGCAGCAGGGGCACTAAATGGACATGTCATGATCAGTTTCAGCTGGTCTCAGGGCACTGCCATGAAGTCCATTCCACATGCAGCAAGCAACCCTTGGGAATGGAGTATAACTCCCCTGTGGCTCTCCAAAATGACCAGTCTTCCTTGGAGTAGAGCGCCTTCTCTCTCCCCTGCAGAGGGTCTAAAACTGCTGATCCAGCAACCAGCAGCCCGGTGCAGATGCCGTCATGGCCCGAGGGCTTGCCACGAGCTGGAAAATGGGGCAGGGGCCCTGGTGGCACTGTGGGTTAAGCATTGGGCTTAGGGTGTCAGTAACCTATCTGCCTTTCCAGGAAGAAAGAGGAAGTAGTATGCTCTTGTGAAGACACATAGTCTTGGAAGCCCGAGGGAGTAGTTGAGCTCTATGGATTGGATGGCAGTGGGTTTTGGTAACATGGGGCAAGTACTGGGCTATGGGAGAGACAGGGAGTTAGGGCACCTGAGGAACCCCTCAGTGGCGTAGAACAGACAGCTTCCCCTTTCTCCCATGGTGGGAGTTAGTCACCAATGCTTCTCCCAGCACCAGCCTTGCGAACCGATGGAACACCGCAGCTCTGTTCTGTGCACATGGGCACTGGAGTTGGAATTAACCTGCTGACATTGTGTCAGGGCCCCCCTGGGGTGACAGGGCACCAAGCTACTCTTGAGGCTGGTGGGGGGGGAGGAGCTTCTCAGAAGTTGAGTCCTGGAGTTCGTGTGGGTTGGGGCGAGGAATGAAGGTGCACATGCAGAAAAGGAGACCCAAGGGGTGAAGTTTAAGAGAGGAAGAGGAACCTGACCTGCCAGCCTCATAAAGCACCACAGCCTAAGTAGACGGGAACTTTTTTTTTTGTAGTTAAATTAGGAAAAACTTACCAACATGCCTTTATTCCTGTGCTCTTCAGGGGCCTGTGTCACTGGAGGCCATGGTCCTTTTGGATTTGCATTCTCTTGTACTTAACTGCCACCATGTCTCGGTCAGCTTGTTGTGCTGTGGCGGCGACATGTGTGAGGTGATGACGCTGGGAGCCGTGCACCAGTGTCTTCAGACCAGCAGGGCCACCGGTGTGGTTTCAGGAGAGCTTCGAGACTCAGACAGACTAGGACGGAGGGCCTGGTAACCCACTTTTGAAATCTTGCACATAGCAGAACTTACAGACTACCTCAAGAACAGAACTGAGTCCTGAGCACTAACAAGCACAGACCAGACGAGTTGTAAGATGACATCAAGACTGATACCCGAAGAATGCAAAGGGTTTTTAAAAGACAGAAAGACCCACATAGTGCTAGAAGAAGGCCTGAAACTTGTTCCTGAATGTGGAGTTGCTAAAGCGATGAGAAGAAATGGTGAAGTAAAAGAGCTGAACAAACGTTTTCAAAGGCCCACTCAAAAAGACAAAGTATTATCATGAAATAGGAAAATGCCTACAGTTAGAAAACCTTTCTTAACCTGAAAGAAATGAAGGAAACAGTTCAAGCCTCAACTTGAAATATTGAAGCATTCTATGGGAATATACCTAGAAGCCCTGGTGGCATAGTGAGGAGGAGTTAGGCTGCTAACCACAACGTCAGCAGTTTGAAACCACTTCTTGGAGAAAGCTGGGCCTCTGTCATCCTGTAAAGAGTTACAGTCTGGGAATCGCATGGGGGTTGCTTTGCTCTGTACGGTAGGGTTGCCGTGAATTGGAGTCGACTTGCGGGCCTTGAGCAGAGGGGGCCTGATCCAAGCCATGGATATAGGCAGGCAGTTCCTAAGCGTGTGAAAAGTGGACAGCGGGTAAGGAAGACTGGAGAATTGGTGCATTTGAGTTATGATGTTGGCGAAGACTATTGAACATACCAGGGATTATCAGAAGGAACACGTCTGACTCCGAAGAAGTACAGAATGGCCTTAGAAGCAAAGATGGTGAGACTTTGTCCCAAAGACTTGGGATATGTCAACCCGGAAGGGCCCGGCCTTGGAGAAGAACAGCACAGCGTCTAGTGGACCAGTTAAAAAAAAAGCAGAACGCCAAAGAGAAGGGCTTGGCAATAACGGGCTTCAACAGAAGAGTGATTTGTTGGAGACCGACAGGGTACCACAAGTTGGAACCAGCTCCTGGGCATCGAACAAAACCGAATTCAGCCTCTGCTTTAATCCTGCCAGGGATGGTGAACTCACCCCTCCTTGGGGCAGCAGCTCCTGCTGTCAGTCTGTATTTCCTGGGTGGGTTGACATCTGAATCTTGCTTGACCTCATTGACCTAGAGATGCGGATTCCTGATTCCTTGTGATGACCCTTACCCATTTGAATTCAGTCACTGGTCATATAACTTGACTTCTATTCAGCAGCCCAGGCCACTGAATATGGTGGCCATAATGGATCAGTTGTGAGCATGAGTCTGGCTGGAGCAGAGCTGGTGGGGGAGGGCCAGAGCAGGATGAGTCCTCTCTTTTGCCCCAGGCCTTCTGTTATTATCAGCACAGCCTAAGATTATACTTAAAATTATTGTTTTTATAAGCAGCAGTTTGTCACAGTTGACTCATATCAAGTTTGTGGTTCTGAAAGTTCCTATGAACATATCCTGTGTCTTTTTGCTTTTAATAAATGGTTCACGCCCAGTGTCTCCCTTTTTTTTTTTAATCAATATTCATTTCTTTACTCCAAGTGCAAGGCTTCCTGGTGTCCCTTTGTGGTTTGGTTTCCCTCGGTTTTCAAATCTACTGGCCGATTTGGACTTGTATTCCATCACCTGAATGTGCCCCACCCTCCTCCTCCATGCAGAGTTATGGCCCCACTGCAGAATGACGCACGTGACTTGCCCACTGCCTTGGTTGACACCTGCAGAGCCCAGCTGGTCAGCTCCACATGGGAGCAGGAGGAAGGCGGAGTGGGGCTCCCTTGCACCTCCGACACTGTGATATTCAATCATTGTCTTGCTTTAATTTGCAAATACAGAAAGCACCCGCGCGTTCTGTGCTTGGAGCCCTTTACCCGGCTGGGTTTAATTGCAAAGGGATTTATGACCATAACTTGTAGGAAGTAATAGATGTGGTGGGGCTCTTTCTTCCTCTCTGGCCTCAGAGGATTTTGAAGGGAAGGACAAGTGGACAGGAACTGAGGGACTCTACAAGGTGAGGCCGTGGCTGCAGTGACTTGATGGGTTGCAGCAGCTGAGGTTGCCCTCTGAGTTGTATAGCATGAATATTCATAATTCCTTTCTCTTAGGTAGCTGCTTTCCTAGCCTTATCTGTTCACAGCAGCCTTAGAAGATAGGAAAGTAGGGCTTGATTATCCATTTTACAGAGGGAGAAATTGGGTTGAGGATATATTTGGGACCAGTGCAATGTCCTATTGAAAGTCAGAAAGAGAATTCGGGCCAGAATCCGGGCCTTTGGCTCTGCCCTTCAGGCACCCTACATTGCACCCCACCCCCACCCCCGCCTTGTTCACAGGGTTGCCTCTCTGCAACCTCCTGGCTCATTATTTGTGAGATGATGTTAATGGCAGCGCAGCGCAAACTGAGCCTCAGCGGTGGTGCCCGGTGGTATCTGTTGTTCTGACTGGAGACTTGCTGTGTACAAGGCACCATGCCAGGCACCTTGGGGGTGAACAAGATATCATTAGCTATCCTGGCTTTTCCGTGGAAAGGACCTCTAATTATTCCAGGAACCTACACAGCCAACAGCTTCACCCTGGTGCACAATCCACAGCTTGGGGGCAATGTCAGCGCCACCTTCGAGCCCGAGGGGCATCAGGAGTCTGTGGGTGGTACAGCGTGTCAAGCACTCAGTTTCTAGCCAGAGGTGTGAGGTCTAAATCCACCCAGGAGCTACTTGGAAGAAAGACTTGATGATCAGTGTTTCCAATAATCAGCCACTGCATAGCCCAGTTCCCTACTGCCAGGCGTGGGCTCCATCCATGAACCCTAACTGGCTCGGTTTCACATGGTAGGGTGAGGGGAAGAGGACAGCAGTGAGCCTTCATGGCAGGCAGGGACTCGTGTGTTAAAGGCCATGGAGGCTGGACTTTCGGTTAGCATCAGAGAAAGCACTTGAGGATTACAAGCAGGTGGAACATGACAGAGCGATTGTTCTGGCTTCAGTGGGACAGTGAGAGGAAGGCGAGGGTTGTCTTTTGGGCCCAAGAATTTCTGAAGTGCATCTGAGTTTTCCAGTGGAGCTGTCTGAAAGTCTGAATCCAGCCCACATCTGCTGGCCTGGCCCAGGTGCTGAGTGTCAGCCTGTAGGACGATCATTGAACCTGGGTGAACAGCTGCCATCATGGGGCTGGATGAGGCGGAGTCTAGGACCAAGTCCTCAGAGGCACCAACCTACCCTAGCAGGCAAGCACGTGAAGCCTCGAAGAGTTTAGCGAAAAGGAAGCCCTTCATAGAGTCACGCTTGAGAATCCTATGAATTTTATGGGCCCCTGTGTTAGGCTGGTTTCTCTAGAGAAGCAAAACCAGTATCTCTCTCTCTCTCTCTCTCTCTCTCTCTCTCTCTCTCTGTGTGTGTGTGTGTGTGTGTGTGTAAAGAGTCTCCTATAGAGGCTGAGCCCCAGTGGCGCAGTGGTTGTGTGCGGGACTGTGGCCCACAGGGTTGATGGTTCAAATCCACCAGCAGCTCTCCAGGAACAAGGATGGGCTTCCAACTCTCACCAGGACAGTGATGCCACAAAAAGCAAACAAACAAAAAAGAGTCTCCTATACATGTAGATATCTATCACACACACATATACACATAAAGAAAAACATATATTTAGAGAGAGATGGATACAAAATGCCTGGCGCGGTTGTAGAAGTGAACACGTCTAGTCAGATGTCAAGTGTGTGGCTCAGAGGTTAAGCTGCAGGCTTCTCCTGATGGGCACAGCTTTGGGATCTGATGAATTCAGGATCAGCAGGAGCACTACCAGCTGTAGAGGAAGATGCATTCAAGGTCAGCAGATCGGGCTTGTGACTGTAGAGATGAGTGAATTCAGCGTCCACAGGTCAGAAGGCAAGCTGAAGATCCCGGCTAACCCAAACGCAGCACCATGTAGTCAGTTGTGACTCAGATCCCCCTAACAGGACAGAGATTTCGGCGACGCTGCGTGTTTACAGTGGCAGAAAGCCTCATCATTGTCCCAACGAGTCTTGAGCGGCTCCCTTTGCGGGTGGCCGACCACTCCATACCCACTATACCACCAGGTCTCCTCCCATAGACCCAGACCGAGGCAGGGGGTGGGGAGGGGGTGGAGAGACAAAGCAAGCTTCCCAGAGCGTCTACTTACAGAGAAATCGGGTGCACCTTCCCAGGAAACATCCTTTCCATTGCATTAGAGGTGTGACCTGAATAAGAGGGTCGCACTCTGTTCTAACCTTCTTACATTTGATTGGCTGTTTAGAGCCAAGTCCCTTATGGAGTTGATTGCATTGTGTTCCATGACATCATGGTGGATTTCAAAGCCCAAACTGCCAAACCACTGAGAATCCTGACCCCGTCCAGTAATTGAACACAAAGCCTATCACAATCCTCTCTCTTTAAAACAAAAGAAAGAGCAACAGTCAAGCTCACGAGATGAAGACCTCTGCTGTGGCATGCCAAGTCCATTCTGACTCAGAGAAGAGCTGCCTCCTAGGTTTCCCAGGCTGTCCTCTTTACGGACGCACATCTGCAGGACTTTTCTCTAGGGGTTTGAACTCCCACCCTTTGGATTGGCAGCCTAGTACTTAACCACTGTGCCCCTTAAAGTCTCCTTCACTCACTGCCTTGAATCAATTCTGAGTCATAGTGACCCTATAGGATAGAATTGTCTAGATTGGTCCCTGTGGGTTTCTGAGACTGTAACTCTCTGGGAGGAGAAAGCCTCCTCTCTCTCTCTCTCTCTCTCTCTCTCTCTCTCTCTCTCTCTAAGAGCGGTTGGTGGCTTCAAACTGCTGGTCTTACCGCCAGCAGCCCAAGCAGCCCACTCTACCCCCAGGGCTCTTTGGGTGTCACTAGAGGAGCAGGTGTGCCAGCCTTTCACATTCCCCTTTTCTTTCCCTATCTGTCTGGTTGGGACCCTCCCTCCCTCTCTCCTTCTGTCGCTCTCTCTTTCTCCTCCTTGCCTTTTTCCTCTAGACATTCGTTTTCCTCACCACCGACTTTCCGGTCAGGTATGGAGAATGACATTTGCAAAGGGCTCAGAGGCTCTCCAATCACAGTGGGCGCCCCCCCCACCCCCGACGGGAAGGAAACATCACGGTCCTACAGTGTTATTCCACACCAGACTCCACGCAAGTCGTGCCGTCTCCCTTTTGTGGGGCTGGGAATCTTGGGGCAGCAATTCCCAGTGTTGCAATAGAGCTGGGGAGACTGAAGCAGAAAATGGGACACAGCCGCCTCTGGGTTCCCATTTCACTTCATCTAAATGAATTAAGCATGCTCTTCCTGAGCCCTGACTTTGTGTCAAACACAGTATGTCCCAGGTGGGGTAACAGGCCGGCCACCGCGCAGGAGCAGGTCTCTCATGCAGCTCAAGAACTGGGTGGGAAGTTGCCCGGGATGTGAGGCTAGAGGGGCGGTTGGCACGAGAATGACAGGGACTCTAAATGCTAGGGCGAGAATTCTGGACTGTTCTGTGGGCACTGGGGAGCCAGCAGAGGTTTTCATGGTGTGAGTGCCCTTATGAGAGCGAAAAGATCCCAACCCTAGTTTGGAGACACCCCGACGTGGATATGTGTAAGGGTGCGGCGGTTCTTGTTCTCCGCGCTTGCCTTGTCCCCGGTTCATGGCAGCTCCGTGCACAGCTGGTGGACATTCTGCATGGCTTCCGCCAGCCAGGCCCGTGATGAGACACGAACTGAGCCCTCAGGATCCACACGGTCCCCAAGGACTGAATTTGGGAAGTTGGTCACCAGGCCTTTCTTCCTTGTCCCTCATGTGCAGGAAGCTAGACCCAAACCTGCACAGCATGGCCTTCACGGGCGAGCAGCCCCGGCCACCGACTGGCCAGGTGGTGTCTACACATGATGGGCACTGGCCAGAGGCTGAGTCAAGCTCCGCCACAGGGGAAGTGGGAATTCTACGCCCGTGGAGTCCGCACTGCCACGCTGTACTACATCTAGAAAACATTCATTCCCCCAACTGGAGCTCGTTCAGGAGACCCAAAGCTAACTGAGATGGAGGTGCTGCTTTCAAAGGGCTGGCTATCTGACTGGGGAAACAGAAGCCGACTGTGTGCGCCTTCGACACCCTCCCTCCTCCAGCACATCCACCTACCACCCCAGAAGTCCCCCACGGTGAGAGGAGGGAAAGGATTCTGCCCTCTCAGATGCTTCCTGGAGAGAACGTTCTGCAACCAACGGAGCCCTGACCGGAGAGCCAGAGATGGCTCATGGGGGTGGGGAAGGGGTGGGGTCCTTCTGCCACACATTACTCCCTGGTTTTCATTTAGGGCCTCAACAAAAAGCTTGCTTGTACAGCCCTGGCCTGCGCTTTTTAGCTCTGGGGTCTAGGGGTTATGGGCAAGCTCAAGGTCGAAAATCCCAGAGTCAAGAAGGAGAGTGCAGAGGCAGTGTCACCCTGACAGGCCACTTGGGGTCTGCTAAGAATGACCAATGACCTTTAAATGACAGCCCAGTTCCCGGCGCTCCACATGGTTGGTCACCTTATCAAGAGCTGGGCAAATAGGTAACCTGGCCAGGCTGAGGGAGAGCTAGGCTCAAAGGCTCAGGAAGGGGACATCGCAGGAATGGGTGCTGCACTGAGGGGCCCTTGAGGAATGTATTGCCACCTGGGAGGAGCTGTTCCCTGCTCCCTTGAGAGATGTGGTGAGCCAGCCTGGCTCTGACAAGGCTACGAGGGTGAAGAAAGAAAGATGGGGCATGTCCCTCATGTGCTGTGCCCCCTTCCCCTCCGCTTCACACACACACACACACACACACACACACACACACACACACACACATTTTCTATCCTCTCTCAAGGGTCAGTGACGGGCCAAGAAATCTGAAACTTTGGCCTTCAGAACTTGATTTGTGAGTTTGCATCTGGGAGGCACACTGAACTGTTCATCTCTGACCTACTACTATCCAAAGGAATGGCAGTTCAGGACCCCCCCCCCTCCACTCCCCCGGGAAGGTCAGAAAGGTCGGGGGCGCAGGCCAGGTGGCACACAGGGTTAGACTCCCTGGCTGACCCCTGGGCCTTTCTGTTGTTTACGAGAAGGGGGATAAGACGCCCCTGCTTCCTGTCTTACCACAGATGGTGTGAGCAGCCTGGATGAGATCACAGAGACGGGGGTTCGGGAGGGAACACCCTCTGGGTGCGAAAGCAGGGGACCCTCGCTGGCTGTGACCTGACTGCATAGTGCTCCCTCTCGGAGCCAGGTCCAGGCTCCACCCCTGCTGAAGTCTGCCCTGGGGCGGGGGTGGGGAGTGGGGGTGGGGGCAACCAAGCTGCTATGTATTGAGTCGCCGCCCTCCGTGCACTGAGGTGGTCACAGGCTGTGAGTAGGTCCAAGAAATTCCGATGGATATTAAGTCAGTGTTGCTTGTCTGTCTAGACTCCACGCCTGAGGCTGACGAGGGATGATCATAAGTCATATATACTTGGTGCTCCAGGTGCTGAGAAGCCTGCCATTTCCCCTCCATCCCAGGTCTCGTCCTCGGTTCTCCCCTCCCCACCAAGAACACACATGGGGCTCAACCTGGCACCACCACCCGCTGTCCCAGGGCTGTAAAAGGGGGCCGGCTCACCGAGACGTGCAGCTGCACCCCCACCTGAATACTTCCGTCCCAGCCCCACGATGCACTGTAAGTCACTGGTGGCTCCCCACCTTCCCTCTCCACTCTTCTCCCAGCATTTTAGAGACAGCAGAGAAGCTAGCTGTTGGCTCCGGGCAGACGGAGGTGCGCTGTGGCCCACGTCTCCAAGGAGCGGATGCATCCATATTCAGCAGAGGTGCTTGCCACTTCCAGTTCCCCGAGGACAGCGCAGGAGAACTAGGCTTAGGCAGCAGCCGGCTGGGTTTGGCCTCAAGTTTAGAAAGAGCGTGGTGAGGCTGAACGTCATGATATGCTTGGCTCCTTGCTTCTGCTGCCCGCAGGGGTGCTAGGCCAGGGCCGCTTCACCTGCAGCTGTAGGCCCAGCCTGGGCTCAGGATGCGGTGAATCCTGGCCCAGAGAATGGACAGAAGGGAGCCTAGCATGTGTTGGAAGCCATCTGTGTGCAGACACTGAGCTCGTGCCTTCATGCCCAGTGTGCCAGAGGTGCAATCGGGAAGCTGTGGATCAGCTTTGGGAAAGGAGTCCTGGCTGCCTGTGTCCCTTCCATCTCGAGACGTGTGGGTGTCCCCCTTGGTCCTGCCTGACCTGGTCTCTTTACCTGGTCTCTGATCTCAAAGCTGTCACAAGAGCCCCCCACCTCACATCTCTGTCTGCCTGCTTTTCTGGATTTCCCTCCTTCAACATGTACCCTCCCTCGCTCCCCCCATCCTTCCTGGTCAGGAATTTAAACTGGTGGTTTTATGAATTTACATTTCCATCCTAGATAGGTTGAATCAGCATCTGCATTTTGACAAGATTCCCAGGTTATGGAGTCTTATATATCCTGGGAGAGGATCATGTTCAAAATGTAGATTCTTATAGAGTACATCTGGGATGCAAATGTTAATTCTGTTCTAGGGGTCAAAGGGGAAGGAAGGTGCCTGGAGGGCAGCCCTGGTCTCTGCTTGTATGCTGGTTCCAATAGGATGCATTTCACCCTTCACTGGGCCCTGATATAAGCCATACTTTACTCCGACAGAAGATGCCATTTCTCTGTCAGGCATTGCTTTCAGAGGACAAGGAAGCACAGGTGGTCTAGGGACAGACTCCTCACAGTCCATGCGGGAGATCCAGGCAGGGCTCCCAGTCAATGCACTTCACGTGCAGCCACCACCCATCTGCAGTGGAAGCTTATGTGTTGCGATGAGGCTGAACAGGTTTCAGCAGAGCTTCTACACTGAGACAGAAGCTGGCAGGCTACTGCTGAAAATCCGCCATGAATGTCATTCATCACAAGAGTCCAGTGCTCAGCCGATCATGGGCACGGCCCTGGGGCTGGGCAGCATGCCGTTCCAGAGTGCTCGGGGACATTGAGAGCCCAGGCTAACTCAAGAGCAGCCAACAACCACATTAAAGACGTAACAGAACAAGGTGACGTCCCTAGCAACTTCCATAGCAACACATAAGGTAGTGTTTCCTGTAATCTGTCCGGTCCTACATAGAGACAGCGGGCTAGACCAGATGGCTTGCTCCCCGAGCCAACCTGATGAAAGGCGAAGGCTGTGAAGCCACATACCACTAGGCTTACCCCTCAGCTCTGACTTTGGAGTCTGGGCGCTGCCTCTTTGCGATCGTCGGGTTGACAGCAATGCAGAGTTGTCGTTGTGAAGATGAGCTGAGCTCTAGTTTGTGGAGGCAGCCTCGTGGAAGCCTGGACAGCTCCCCAGGCAGACCATTCCGCCCTCCCAACTGTCCTTCTCTTTGGGCTTCAGTCCACAGTTACTTGTAGATAACCTCTTCTCACTTACAAGTTACTTCATCTGAAATAAGAGCGTTACAGCAGTATCTCTCCCACCTAACTCTCAAAACGATCATTTGTGGGAGGGAAAACTAAGGAACGATGACTAGACTCCAGACAGATGGATCATTCCTGGTGCACCCAGGTATTTGTTAGGGTCCAACAGAGCAGTTTTCCTCAGTGCTAGAGGTCGCTCTGCATTTGAGAGAGAAGGTGAGGCAAGAAGCTGAATGTTAAAGGCTTCGATATTAAGAACCATGGTTTCCTGAAAATAATTAAAACTAGGGATGAGGAAAGTAAGATTTGGGGATATTGGGATTTGGTTTGCAAAATTCAAGTTGCTTCTGAAAATGGCGTTGACATATAGCAAGGTACACCTGAGTCAAAGAGCAGGGCATGACCCTGGTGTCTGGAGTAAGAAGCATGGGGTGGGGGTGGGGGCAGGGGAGGGAGGGGAGAAAGAAGAGAGGGGAGAGAGTGAGAAGGAGAGAGAGAGACAGAGTTGGGTGGGCAAAGGAAGGAGGGGGGGAGGGGAGCTTGAACAGTGAAGGTTTCTATTGACATGGCCATGAAAACGACTTCTGCTGGTCACAGTCATAGCACATTAAGATCTGCTGAGGCGGGATTGGTCATGAAATCGATCAACACTGCATTTTGTGTTTGATGCTGGTTTATTGTAGAGCATTTTCTCCAGACATCATCTGTCTTTGGCCCTGAGCAAACTAATATAGATTTCCCCCAGCATTCTGCAGGTCTCCAGACTCCCTCCTCTGCAGCCACACACCTGTGAGGAGTGCGGAGCTCCGGGCTAGCTTCCAGGAACCCTGGCTCCGAGACCCTGGACAGTGCGAGGGAGTAGTAGCATGGGTATCAATATGGGATCTGCTTTGGTCCCGATGAGCTCAGGCCTGGGAAGGAAGCCGGCTTTCAGATGGGAGGTCTTGGTGCATGCCAAGGGAGTTGGAGATGCAGCAAAGAAACCGGGGAGGTGAAGGAGCAGAGAAGGAGAGAGTTGAAGATTTTAGTTCCATCTTCAGAAATTTAATCTGGCGGTAAGACATGTTGGTGGTGCAATGGTTAAGCATGCAGATGACAGCTGAAATGTTGGTGGTTTGGATCCTGCCAGTAGCTTGATTGGAGAAAAAATGGTTAAGGCCAATCTACTTCCAAGAGATCGTGGTTGCTGCTGTGTGCTGCTGATGGATTCCGACCCAATGTGGGCAAGTAGAGCTGCCCCGAAGGGTTCAAGCCATGGCCTCTACCTGGACCGTGGTGGAGGTAGTATACGCTAGTAGCAGACACTGGTACAGAAAGACTGAGAGGCTTTCCCGAAGAGCAGTCTTGATTCGGTCGGGCAGCCTGACTTCGAACGTTCCCTTGGAGCAGCCCCAGTGGGCTTCCCCTAGCACGGCTGTCTCTGTTTGCCTGCACACAGCCTCTCTGCAAGTTTCAAGGCATCTCGGGCAAGCACGGACTCTGCTCTTTCTGTGCACGAGCAGTGAAGAACAGCCTGTGCTGTGGCCTCCAGAGCATTGAGGGAACTCAAATGAGATTTCCCTGGTAATTATGTTTCCCTTAACGAAGTTTACAGGAGGCGGTCACTAACAGGTTTTATTTAGACAACTGCCATTCCTCACCAGTAAAGGGTATTTCACAGCAGCATCCTACACAATGGATTTCAAAGGGTTCAAATTCCAAAGACTGCGTGAGGATGAATAGAGGAGGTGGGAAGGTTTGGAATAAGATGCCAACCTCTGTGCAGGGCAGCTGCTGACAGCTATCTTTGTTCCTCAATTCTAGATGGCACAGTGGGTTACATGTTGGGCTGCTAACCACAGGGTTGGTGGCTCAAACCCATCAGCTGCTCTGCAGGAGGAAGATGAGGGCGTTTGCTCCTTAAACAAAGACCTTTGGGTTCAGAAACTCAAAGGAGGATTCTACTCTGTTCTCTACATGAGTTGGAACTGACTCAATAGCAGTGGGCTTGGGGGAAGGTTCCAGAATGTGTAACAATGGTACTTGAAGAGTACCAGTTACAGCTTGCTGTATGTCAGTATAGAACTGTGTTCTACAGGCTGTTCGATGGTCTTTTTTGTTTGTTTGTTTTTCAAAAAACACCAGACCTTTCTTCCCAAGCAGTTCTGAGTAGGCTTTAACCCTCACTCTTTGGGTTAACAGCTAAGGGTGTTTATTCTTTGTTCCACTTATTGGTTCTGTAGCAGGTTTTAACCAAAAACCCAAACTCACTGCCTTCAAGTTGATCCCAACTCACAGTAAGCCTGTAGGGCAGAGTGGAACTGCCGCTGTGAGGGTGCCGGATTCATATGGAGGGAAGAGAGACCCAGGGCACACAAAGAGATTCTTAAGAACTAAGTATCAGGTGTCTCACTTCCTGACCTCAAAACCCATTACACAGCCACCGGAGTTAGAAACAGCCTGGGATTGGTACAAGGATAGATACAGAGACTAATGGAACAGAACAGAAAAGCCAGAAATAAATTTATCCATCTACAGACACCGAATCTTTGACAAAGGGCCAAAAAGCATTCAATAGGAAAGGTACAGTCTTCAATGATGCTGGCAAAACTGGATCTCCATCTGTAGAAGCGTGAAACTGAGCTTATACCTCATCCCAGGTACAAAGATGAAGTCAATGTGGACCAGGCCTAAATCTAAGACCCAGGGCCATAACGCTTGCAAGTGGGAAGATAGGAACAAACGCAAGGGCTCTGTTGCCAGTCATAGACACATTGTCAGCTAAATCAAAGAAAGCACAAACAGTCGGTGAGAAACCCATGATGGGGCCTACCAAAAATAAGATCCTTAGGCATCTAAAGCCTCATCAAATGAGTGAAAATAACTCATGGAGTAGGAGATTTTTTTTGGACAATGACACCACAGGCATGGTACTAATCTCTAAAATCTATGGAAAAGTGCAAATATTTTGATAAACCAAAAAGATGAGTAGTGAAGGAAAGGACATGGACAGACAGCTGACCAGAAATGGCATTCAAATGGCCAATAAAAGAGAAAAAAATGTGCAGAAAAAACATCCACCATCCAGGAGCTGCAAATTGAAACGACGATGAGATGCCACCTTCCATCGAAATCGACAGCCCAGTTAAGGCCACAAAGCAAAGTTGCCCATTCTGGAGAGGCTGCTGCGTGGTTCAGGCCCCCGTGCACTGCTGGTGGGACTGTCAATATGTGCACTCACGGTGGAAAGTGGTACTTAGGATGCTGCCTCAAACAACGGAGGCTAGAACTCCCACACCGCCCAGCAATCCTTCCGTTGGGTATACGTCCAAAAGAAGCATGAGTCATACTATGAGCAGACACACACACCCATGTTCACTTGCGTGTCGCACTGTCCACAATAGCAAGCAGGTGGAAACAGCCAAAATAGCCACCCAGAACTCGAGTGCATACACACAGTGAACTATTACATATCACTAAAAATCATTGATGAAACCACACAGCACCTCCTGCCATGACCGAACCTGGGCAGCAGTATGGTGAGTGAAATTAGTCAAGCACAAAATGACAAATATTATATGAGACCCATGGATACAAGGTGGATAAAACTAAGATAAAGGCATTCATGCCAAAGGGAACCTATGGTGATTTACAGGGGAAGGCAAGGGGGAAGATTTTCAGGGGAAGGTGAGATAAAGCAATGGGATGGACTCTTGACTGGTGTTACTTTGGGTGAAATGGAAGGTAGTAGTCCACAAGAGGGAGAAAAGAAATCAGAGTCAGTGAAGGGTAAACTACTGGGGGGAGGGGGTGAATTGTAGTTTAAACTGTTAAATACAGAGTTGACAGTCTGAGATGTACACCCCCAACTAATTTACCAATAAAAAATTGTAAGCAAAAAGTAAACTATAGGCATCTTTCTCTCTTGCTAATGGTTTTGAGTTTCTGACCTTGTGGTGCGTAGTCCTACTTTCAATCCTGCTATGATACTCGGGCTCCCTTTGTGCCAGGTGTTTAAAAAAAAAGAAAGAAAAAGAACCTCATTGCCATCATGCTGAATCATAGCCACACTCCAAGACAGGGCAGTGAGCTTCTGAGACAATAACTTTTCACAGGAGTGAAAGTCCCATCTCTTCTCCTAGGAACAGCTGGTGGTTTTGAACTGCTGATCTTGTATTCAGCAGTGACTGGTGCATCACCACCACCCCACCAGAGAGCTCTTGTCCTCTGAGTTAGTTAATATTCACTCTTCTTGCAGGTACCGCCAGGGTGTCGCTGGGAGGCTGTGGCTGAGTCCCCAGTCTGGATGGCTCTTTGGAGCTCAGGGGTACAAAATGTCTTCCTTTACCTCTAAAGGTGGGTCTCACGTGTGCTGTCAATGTGCACAGCAGGGTGAGGAGGGAAAGAGAAGGGAATGTCCAGGAGGGGCACAAAGGCCAAGAGCAGCCCTTCAGAGCCTCTGACTTCGAAGCCTTAGAAAAGAGAGCCCAATCATAGCCGGAACTGTTTGCAGCAAGATGGGCCTTGACTTGATTTGCTACCAAGTTGTCTTGCCCATACGTGCTGGCATCTGGTCTTCAACGTGGTGCCGATGCTCAGCTCTTCTGACCCCTCTACTTATAGTGACCCTCGGCAAGAGGAAGGACTGCTCGTAGGTCGCCAGTCTGTGCACAGTGAGACTGAAGAGTCATGAGAGTATTGGCCCAGGACTCAGAAGCTCTATTGTTCCATTAATCAACACACCAAAGTGAGTTGGAAGCAACAGATCAGGAAATTGAGACTTTGAGGAGCCAGGCCTTCAACCTAAGGCTTGGCTTTCTCATGTAAAGTTCCTCACGGAGCAAGTGACATATCTCCACTAAATCTTGTCTGTCTTCCACACAGTTGATGAAGACATCTGGAGGTACTTTAGAAACTATGAAGCTGTATTCCAGGGGTTCCCAATGGATGTGGTTCCTATGTGTTTAACACTTTGAAAAAATTGAGGCATAATTTTAATGGCACAAACCCCCTGCTTTACAGTCCAGTTCTATATATTTTAACAATATGCACAATTATGCAGCCAGTGCCACGCTCAAGACCCTGAACTCTCATGGTACCCTGGGAAATGATCTCCTGCCTCTTTGTAGACCACTCCTCTCCCCACCCCAACAGCTGACAAACACTGCTTTCTGGACCTATACTTTTTCCTTTTCCAAAATGTCCTGTTAAAGGAGTTATAGAGTCTGTTGACCTTTGAGTCTGCCTTCTTTCCATTCGTGTCTCAGAGTCTCACCCAGGTGGCTGTGTGTACTAGAAGTAGGCTCCTTCTTTGTAGCTGGAAAGTAAGAATATGCTTTTATAGTCACTGCTTGAAGGACTGTTTTCCTTCCAGTTGGGTGACTATGAATAAGGGTGCTGTTTTAGACTAGCACACACTGAAGAGACATGTACTCATAGAGGACAGCATGGTCCAAATGAGGTGGGGAATTATATAGGTCATGGGCAGGAGTTGAAATTTTTGTCTGCAGTGCAAAGTGATATGTGGGTGGAAAGTGAAGTGTGTAAAACGTGAGAATGATACCATCGGAGGTTAGTTTTGAAAGCCTCTTCTGGCTGTCCTGCAGGGAGGTGAGGGTCGAGGCAGGGGGTTCAGTCCCAACCTGGGAGGGATACCAGAGGTAGAGCAGGGGAGACAGTAAATGGTGGAGACAAAAACCTGAAAATCATCAGCAGGCAACTTTAAGGAAAAGAATGTCAATAGTGATAGAATACTCTTTGATCGTCCCGAATGTGATACACACACACACACACACACACACACACACACAGTGTGAGCAAAATCAAAACCCCAAAAGGAATATTTACAGCAAAACTAGGTAACATTATCCCTCTGAACTCCCAAATAGAAGCAGGTGGAGGGAGACCATCAATAACCACAAAACTTGCATTTTGAAAGATTCTATAAGCGAAACATTGAGTGGTGCATGAAACATCAAGAGAAGATGGAAAGAATACACAGTTTCACTGTACCAAAAAGAACTAGGCGACAGCTCACTATTTCAGGAAGCAGTACATGGGCAAGAACCAATGACGCTGAAGGAAGGAGTCTGACTGAAAGCATTAGCCAAAAACAAGGCTATGAGAATTGATGGAGCACCCACTGAAATGTTCCAGCAAGCTGATGAAGCACCGGAAGCACTCACTCATCTATGCCAGGAGGTTTAGAAGACAGATTCTTGACCAACTGCCTTGCGGCACTATTTGTGCCCATTCCAAAGAAAGGTGACTCAGCACAATATCAACGATATTGTGTAAAGTAAATTTTGCTTAAATCATCCAACAGTGGTTGCAGCAGTATGTTGACAGGGAACTGCCAGGGGTTCAGGTCAGATTCAAAGGAGGATGTGGAATCTTAGCTTAAAACACAGAACACCAGAAAGATGTCTACTTGTGTCTCATTAACTATGCAAAGGCATTCAACTATGTGAACCATAATAAAATGTGGATAATCTTGAAAAGAATGGGAAGTCTAGAACATTCACTGTGCTCATTAGGAACTTGCACATGGATCAAGAGGCAGGTGTACAAACAGAGCAAGGGAACACAGAACGATTTGAAATAAGGAAAGATATGTGTCACAGTCGTATCTTCTCACCATACTTGTTCATTCTCTTGGCTGAGCAAACCATCAGAGAAGCTTGGTTATGTGCAGCACAGTGTGGCATCAGGGGTTAGAGGAAGGCTTGTCAACAACCTGAGATAGGCGATGCCACAGCCTTGATTGGTGAAAGTGAGGAGGACTTGAAGCATTTGCTGTGAAGATCAGGATTGTAGCCTTCAGTGTAGAGTACAACTCAATGTGAGGAAGACCCAAGCCTCATGACTGGATCAACAGGTCGCATCTTGATAAAGGGAGAAAAGGTGGAGATTGTCAGGGATTTTGACTTATGTGGATCCACATCAGTGCTCATGAAAGCAGCAGGCAGGAGATCAAAAGATGTGTAGCGTTAGGTAAAGCTGCTCCACAAGCCTTGATGACGATTTCATGACGAAGGTGTGCCTGATCTAAGTCATGGTAGTCTGCATTGCCGCCTATGCATGTGGAAGTTGGACATGGAATAGAGAAGACAATAGAATGGATGCATTTGAATTGTGATGCTTGAGAAGAATATGGAAAGTCACACAGACTGCTAAAAGGACACACCAATCTGCGTTGGGAGAAGTGTGGCTAGAGTGCTTCTTAGCAGGAAGGATGGCGAGACTCCATATTATGCACTTTGGAGATATTGTCAAGAGAGACCAGTGCTGGAGAAGGACATCCTGTTTGGTAAAGTGGAGGGATGGTCCTCCATGAGATGGAGCAGTGGCTCCGTCAGTAGGCTCAGCCAGAGGAACAATGGTGAGGGCGGTGCACGGCTGTGCAGTTGGAGCCGAGTTAATGGCGCCTCACAACGTAACAGAGGGAGACCATCAATAATCACAAAACACCTGCATTATTGGTAGCAATGAATGAAAGCAGGGGGGAGCAAAAGAAATAAGAACTTGAGAACAGAAACCCCAAAGTAACAACACGTGTGTGATAGGCCAGTTTGAGAGTCACAGGTGAAACCGGGAGTAGTTTGCTCACTCCATCACCAGGTGAACGCGAGGAGCGGACTGGATGTACGGAGGGGGCTTAGTTCCTGCGCAGTCTCAAGGTTGACTCACCAGGACTTCCTTCCAAGGTTCCTACTGAGGAAAAATGGTTGGAAGCGAAATAAAAATGTAGAGGGTGTTGTAGTTAGGTGCTGTGGAGCTCACAGGGGCCCTGTTTACAACAGAAGAGAGTACAGCCTTTTCCTTGCCATCTCGCAGTCCTGACGTTCAGCCTCCTTGGTGTAGTTACTGTGCCAGGCCATCCCTCGGTGCTCTTTCTCTTCTGCTGGCCCTCCGCTTGGCTGAGCAGGCTGTCCTTGGCCAGGGACACTGGCCCAAAGTGCGTGAGACGAAATCACATCATCCTCACTGCCGAGGAGCTTGCTGGTCTCACTTCTCCTAAGACAGATTTGTTTGTTGCCCTGAAATCCATAGTTAATAAGCAGAAAGACAAAGTCCAGGTAAGAATTCCGTAGGGAAAGATGGGAATTCCTTTTTGTGACATTTAGCTTGTTATAAGAACCAAGCTTCAGTCTGAGCCCCGGTGGCGTAAGTGGTTGAGTGCGGGACTGCAGCCCGCAGGCTTGGTGGTTCAAATCCAGTGGCTGCTCTCAGGAGCGGCACTGGGTAGCGCTCACCACCACCAGAGACAGTGATGCCCCCCCACCCCCCAAAAAAGAAAGAACCAAGCTTCTTTTTTAAAGTTCAGTAAACGTGGTTTTACACACAAAAATAAAATCCTATAAAAGTTTGTTTTACAGACAGAATAAGAATAATCATATTTCTACAGACAACTAAGGACCAAGAACACATGCTCAAAACACAGAAAAAGAAAGGGTCAACAAATGGTATCATAAGTTAAACCATTTAAAAATGATATATGAATGATAATGTAAGTTGTAAATGGTGTAAGATATGAAAATAATAATTTATACTTTATCTAGAGTTCATGATGGTGGGAGAGTGAGGGAGGAAAAAAAGAGGAGCTGATACCAAGGGCTCAAGTACAAAAAAGAATGTTTTATGAACAATGATGG
>PVJH01030101.1:0-25215 GCA_004026705.1 Nesogale talazaci
CCTGCCTTCCCCACAGATGTCCCTTCTCTCCTGCCCTCCCCCACCTACCAAGAGCTCAGCTAGTGGCAACATAGCTGTCCCTTCTCTCCTGCCCTCCCCCACCCACCGAGAGTGGAGTTGGGTGACAATATGTTTATCCTGACAATCTGGCCAGTTCCTCTCCCCGCCCCCACAGTAAGCTGAGCTGATGACAACATTGTTGAAGACAAACTGAACCTAAGAAACTCCATTTTGAATCTCTCAGCCATTTTGAACAAGTGTGTCCTGCTAGATCAGAGTGACCTTGCATAGTTTGGCCCCAAATAGGGTATAGTAAAATTAATGAGTACATCTGGACAGTAAAAATAGCAAGCAGGACGTACGCATTCCTGCACACCCTCCCACATCCTGGTGTCTGGAGCAGATAGCTGGTGTCTGGAACAAACAGTTTTGCTCGTAAATTTTCCTTTTTAAAAAAAAATGTTCCCATGTTTGCAAACTGTATAAAAACCCTGAATTTTCTTTGTTCAGGGCTTCAGTTTTGATCCTGCGTGGTCATGCTGTAGCCCGGGTTCGAACTCGCCCCTTTTCTTGCCCCTTTTCCCCCTTTTCCCCTTTTTCTCTCTCAGTAAACTTTGTTTCTTTATTGCAGATTTGTGGGTCAGTGGTCTTTGTTGGGTGCTCGCTCCGTAACAAACATGACTGTCCTGGGTGGCCAGCCCTTCTTCTGCCCACCTGACCATGAGCATCCATCGAGGTCTGCAGGACATGAGTGGAAGGCCTGGCCCCCTCAGCCTGGTCTGCACAAGGCCCTGGAAAGCACCGCGCTCTGTGAGCACCACAGCGCCTCCCCCAGCACAGCTTCGGGCTCTGGGCATGGTGTGGGGAGGGTTCTGGTGGGGCTTGGGGCTGCTAAAGCCAGCTCACGACGAGTAGTCAGAACCCAGAGAAGGACGTTGTTAGATGTCACCAAGTCATTCTGGCTTCCAGGGACCCCACACACAGCCAAATTCCATGCCGCCCAGTCCTGTGGGCACCATCCTCCTGGGTGAGCCCCCTGGGGAAGCCGCTGTGTCCATCCATCGCTTTCTGGTGGTCGACTCTCTTCCCTACCAAGCATGATGTCCTTCTCCAGAGACTGTTCTCTCCCGGGCACATGTCCTAAGGACCTGAGAGGGCTCACCATTCTCACATCTAAGGAGCATTCGGGCCGTACTTCTTCCAAGATGCATTTGTTCATTCTCCTGGCAGTTCACAGTTGCTTTCAAACGTCTCCCCCAAGACCTTAATTCAAAGGCATCAACTTTCTCCTGTCTTCCCTATCCATTGTCCAGCTTTAGCATGCACGGGAAGTGATGGAAGTCACATGACGTGGGCCAGACATACCTTAGTCTTCAATATGGCCTCTTTGCTCTCTAACCCTTAGAAGAGGTCTTTGGCAGCAGCTATGCACAAGGCAGCATGTTGTTGGATTTCCTGACCGCTGCTTTCGTTGGTGTTGATTGTGAATCCAAATAAACAAGCCGAATGTATCGAAACATGTCAAAAGCACCAAAGACACAAAGAAACAGAATCCTCTAGGGTTGATCCTTATGCACGCCAAAGCTGGAGGACGACTCCCGGGAAGACTGGAGAAGGCTTGATACGTGTGAATCATGTACGAGATGGTGGAGAATATGAAACGGCCCGTGGAGTGCCAGAAGAATGAGGAAACCTGTCCTGGAGAAAGAGCGGCCGGGGCTCACTTGAATCAAGAAGGGTGAGACTTCATCTCACATGCTGTGAATATGTGGTCAGGAGAGAGTCGTCCCTGGGAAACGGCTGGGTTTCTGAGGTGGTCTACCTCTTCTTGCTTCTTGATGCTCAAAGCATCCACGCAGCAGACGCACTTTTGTAAATCCAAGTGACTTTTATGGGGGAAAGGGAAGTCTCAGGCATTACAGTCTCAGGCAGTACACGCTATCTTTGGAATGCACTCCAGCCCACGCAGGAGACTGAGCAAGAGTTTGCGACAGAAGATGGCACTTCAGGGCAGCAGGGAAACCCATGTGAAAGGAGTAAGGGCACGAGGGTTCAGAACCAGAGGGCAGAGCCGAGGAACCGGAGTCCAGAGCCCAGAGCCAAGAGAGAAAGAGAGAGCAAAGAATACCTGAAAGAAAAGGGGACACAGCCTGCCCTCCGTCTGTTTACCCCCTCCTATCCCCTCTGCCTGGAGGAGGGCATGGCTGACGGTACTGGCTGATCTGAGTGGCTGAGTTCTGGTGCACCTGTGTGACATAACATTGCTGGTGCCTACAGTAGGTGTGCCCAGCTTGGGTCTAGGGTTAGTCTGTGCATGCTTGGTTCTGGATTTTTCCACAGGTGTCTAATGTGCCCGATTCCTTTCCAACCCCTATAGTGTGGCAGTGTCAGCTGATTTCATTTAGGGTAGACCTTCAGTGGAGACGACCCCCTTTATTCCGAATCTCTCTCCCTTTCAAAAGGATGTCATGTTTGATAGAGTAGAGGGTCAGCAAAGAAGACAAAGAGCCCCGATGAGGTGGATCGGCTCAGCAACAACAGCAATGGGCTCAACATAGCCCATGGCAGGCCCAGAGGCAAGGTTTTGTTCTGTCGTGTATGGGGCCGAATGGACTCAATAGTCTGGAACAGCAACAGGACTTCTCAGAGCAACTAATCAAGCCACATACGGAGAAGCCCGCCTGGTTAGAGCCACACAAGACTCCATCTTCCGTGGGTCACCTGAGATTTCAAAGATAAAGGAACCAGAGACAGACTTGGCAACCACGTGGTTGAGAGGCAAGAACCAGAGTCTTGGCTGCTGGCTGAGGAAACCAATGACTGGATTCTTAACTATGTGCCAATTCTGACTTGTAACCTGCAACTTCCCAAATAAACCCCCTTCATTATAAAAGAAGTAAATAAATAGATAGATAGATGATGGATGAATGGATAGGTAGAAAGTTGCATGGATGGATGGGTAGATAGATAGATAGATAGATAGATAGATAGATAGATAGATAGATAATGCCTATGCTGAAATCTTTCCTTCCAGAGTCTCCCCAGCCCACTCTGTGACCTGGCTGAGCTATCTCTGATGCTCAGGACACACCGGAGAACTATGGTTGTCTTCTCAGGAAGCAAGGGCAAAGACTGGTCTACTCTTGGGTGAGATTCCATTCTCTACCCAGAGAGAATTCTAAATGGGTTGTCACAGGTCCCTGAGCCCTAAGGGGGGCTGCAAGTTTAGGATCTGCACATCTACCCCTTGTCTGCAGGTCAGTAACCCAGGAGCCCCCTATAGGAATCAGCAATCCTTAGGACTGCCCTGCTGAGAAAACAAGTGCTCGTTCTCATGGAAGCCAACTTTCTGGGTTCCACGGGGGTTGAGGGGACCCATTCGAACTAAGGGCCTGCAACTATTATTGAACCCTAAGAATATTCTTCTCCTAAAAGGGTTACTTCAACTCAAGAAGTGGTCTACATCTCAGGTTCCCACACTGATTTGGCCCTCTGTGCCCTTTTCAGAAAAAAAAAATTACTAGTTCCCCCCAATCTAAAAAACGTTGATATTAGAGCCCATAATCTAGGATAAAGCATCTCTCTGCTTTTGCAGTGCCCTGGTCATTCCAGGACCCCCACCCCCAGGGGCTAGTGTCCCCGACTTTGAGAAGCACTGGTCTAAATGAACTCGTAAAGACCTCTTTGGGGGTCAGCAGTGAGTGCTTTTAAAGAATTTTATCCCAGCTGTCGATGTAAGACACAGAAAAAATAATAATTTATAAGTCATCAAGGGTTCAGGAGGAAGGAGGAGGGGGGAATGAGCTGATACCAAGGGCTCAAGTAGAAAGAAAATGTTTTGAAAATGATGATGGCAAAAAAATGTATGTGCTTGACACGATGGATGGATGGATGGATGGATAGATGGATGGATGGATGGATGGATGGATGGATGGAATAAGTAAATAGAAGGATGATAGATGGATGGAGAGATAGATAAGATGTTTTGAAAATGTTCATGACAACATTCAATGTGCTTGACACAACAGATGGATGGATAGAGGGATGGATGGATAGATGGATGGATGGACTGTAATAAGAGCTGGATGAGCCCCCAGTAAAAAAAAAATTTTAAGAATTTCCTCCACCCTGGTGGTGCTCTGGGATAAGCATTGGTTTGCTCAGCACAAGGTCAGTGATTCAAACCTATCAGCCACTCTGTGAGGGAGGGATAAGACTGTCTACTCTTAAAACTATTTAGCCTCTGAAATCCTTGATAGAGGGCCGCAAAAAGCTGCAGTGGAGTCAGTAGCCCTGGGAATCAGTCTCCCAAAAGACCCCTGGTGGCACAGGGAGTTGGATGTGGGGCTGCCTACCAAAAGGTTAGCAGTTTGAATCCACTGGCCACTCCCGGGAAGAAAGATGGACAGTCCCTCACACCCTGCAGGCCAGTTCTCTGGGATTCTATGAGTCTGAATCAACTTGAAAGAACTGGGTGTGTTTGGATTGAAGCCCTTTCAAGAAACTGAAACTCCAAAGTGAAGCAAGAAGCTGTTTTTAGGGTATGTGGTTAGGTAAACGCTGGTACGGTTCTGTTTCCATGGCAACATTCCCTACAGTTGAAGCATCTGTGAAAATTCTTTCCTCTCAGGAATATTTTTGACTCCCTGGTGGAAATGTTACCCTGATTTTCAAATTGTATGTTCAAAACATTTCTGATGATTGGCTTCCTGTGATTCTGTTGAGTTTGTTTCTTGCTTGGAGGACTTAAAATTTTATTTCATTTGATATTGAAAACTGTACCCAGCACAAGAGGCATCAATTCACCCCTTTCTTTATCTGAAACTATTTCTTTGAGTTGTGCAAACTCTTCTTACACCCCTTTCTGAGATGGTCCTCTTGAATGAAGATAACTTCACTGCCCCTAAGATTCCTCTCTCATCTTTCCAGTTTCTATGGTCACTTTGAACTCATACAGATAATTCCTTTTAAAACTTAAGGCTGAAAAACCCAGAATCCACTTGCAAGATCCAGTCACAGACTGAGCCCCCAGTGAATCCCCTCTGAGCATAGCCCTGGGAGGTGGATGGACTTGCCATCAGACAGAGAACACTGTAAAGTCGATTGTGGCAGGTGTAGTTAGGTTAAAAGGTACTATCTGATCTCCCTTGATTCATCTTAAAGTTGTTCCATTTTTTTTATAGATTTTGTTTTCTCTCTGAGTCAGGTTTTTCAGCGTATAATTCTTGTTGGATATTTTTGTTTACTTGCTGGGTGGTATGAATCGGTATGGTTTCTTTTCTATCTTTTCTGCATATGAAATCTGGGAGAGATAGATCTATAGAGACAGTAACTGAATTGGTAATTGCCTGGGAGCACGGTAGGGGAGGACAGGGTGGGAGAGCTAACAACGATGAGTATGAAAAGAAATTGTTCTCAAATTGATGTGGCGGTGATGGCACAAGGATTAAACTGCGTGATATGTGCCGTAGATGCCAATAAAACTATGATAAAAATAAAATGCCATGCTCAACATAGACCTCTTTTACGAGGTCAGTTAGACTATGGTCTGGTTTTAACAATATTTGGGGCTTAAGGTTGCAAGATGATGTCAGGGAAATCATTAAGCTGAGTGCTTAATCCTTGAACCACCAGGGCTCCAAGGAGGTAGCATGGTCCCCAGGAAACTCAGGAAGTGCTTCCCCCAAATCATCAGAGAAGTTCGCTTTTATGTAAAAGATGGTGGCATCCAGATTGGAAGAAGGCTTCCTAAGAAGCTGCAATAGGCAGAAATAGCTGCTTGCTGAAAGTGAGGGGGACTTGACGCCCTTGCCAATGAAGGTCAAGGACCAAAACCTTCCATATTGATGACGACTCACTGCAAAGAAGACCCCAATCCTCGCCACTGGATCAACAGGTCACGTCATGGTAAGTGGAGAGCAGATGGCAGTTGTCAAGGAATTCATCCTGTTTGACTCCAAAGCCAACGTAGTCGAGAGACCGACAGATGCTTTGCCTTGTGTAAATCGGCTGCACAAGACCTCTTTGGAGCGTTGAAAGGACGAAGCCTCCATCAATATCACTTTGAGGACTAAGCCTCAATCGAGCCAGGGTATTTTAATGGCCTCATATGCGCGTGCAAATTGGACCTTGAATCAAAAAGGCTGGAGAAGAATGAGACAAGGCCCTGGCATGAGCGGTGCTGGCGAAGAGATACCGAACACACCGTGAGCTGCCAAAAGAGCAAAGGGCTCGGTCTTGGGTGAAGTCCAGCCAGACGCCCGTCAGAAACGAGGCTAGCGGGGCATGGGGTCGGGGAGGACGGTCCCTGGGAAAGAGCGGCACCCTCGGTAAAGTGGGAGACCGGCACAAAGAGAGGGCGACCCTTGGCGGAGGCATGCACACAGCGGCCGCCACAATGGGCTCCAGTGTCACAATTGTGAGGCTGGTCCAGGTCTGCGTGGTGCTTCCTTCTGCTGTAAGGAGTGGACTGTCAGCGGAAACCAGCTCTGACAGCACCTGCCGACGTCGACAAAGACCTCTTTAAAGGATGGAAGAGCAACGGTGAGTGACACTTTGAGGGCTCGGGGGGGCAGCCGGGCCAAGCCACGGTCGATTGTTGTCAATGTGCAATCGTCTCACATGCATGTGAGGGCTGGGCAACGAACAGAGAAGATGGAAGCAGGATGGATGCACTTACATTCTGCTGTTGGCACGGAATCTTGCAAGAACCCTGGACGGCCAGAAGAACAAGCCAGTCAGTGTCGGAAGAAGGACCACCAGCATGCTCTTGAGAGGCCAGGCTGGTGAGACTTTGTGTCAGGTACTGAGGACAGACACGCCAGGAGAGATCACTCCCCGGGAGCTGACAGACTTCTTGGTCCAGTGGAGGGTCAGTGAGAAAGAGGTGGACCCTGAGGGAGATGGACGGACTCGGCGGCTGCAGCAGTGGGCTCCGACGTGACAGCTACTGTGAGGCGAAGGCGAGACCAGGCAATGTGTTGTGTGGTGTCAGGAGTTGCTGTGCATCTGATCAGACTCAGACAGGACCAATGAACAGCCTTAGCCGCCTGAGCCAGAGGAGATGCTGGATGACTAAACGGTGCCTTTTTTTTTTTTCAACGAGTGTATTGGGGGCTCTTACAGCTCTTATAACATTCAATACATCATTTATATCAAGCACATTTGTACACATGTTGCCATATCCATTTCCAAAGATTTTCTACTTGAACCCTTGGCATAAGCTCCTCTTTCCCCCTGTTTTTTAAATAAATCATTTTCCTGGAGGCTCATACAACTCCCATCAAGATCCATACATACATCAATTGTATGCAGACCACATTTGTTTGTTGCCATCATCACTCTCAAAACATCCTCCCTCCACTTAGGCCCCCAGTACCAGCTCCCCATATCTCCCTCTTCTCCCCGCCCCATCCCATAACCCTTAAAGGCTTGGGTAAACAAGTGGACATCCAGCTCAGAAGCAACAAAATCCACATGGAAGAAGCACACCAGCCTGTGTGACCACGAGGTGTCCAAGGGATCCAGTATCAGGCATCAAGGAGCTAAAAATTGTGTCATTATAAATGAGGAGGAGTCCAGACTGGAACCCAAAGCCCATCAATAGGTGAAGCAACATCCTCTTACAGAGGTGTTGAGGGGAAAAGATGAGCCAGTCAGGGTCCAGTGGGTAGCGATGAAATATACAACTTTCCTCTAGTTCTCGAATGCTTCCTTCCACCCATTATCATGATCGCAATTCTGCCAGACAAGTCTGGCTAGACCAGGGGATGTACACTGGAGTCGGAAGCATGGGGAATTTAAGATAGATGATCCCTCAGGACTAGTGGTGGGAGTGGTGATACTGAAAGGGTGGAAGGATGGTAGAATAGAAATTTCAGGAATCTACATATAACTTCCTCTCTGGGGCATGGACGACAGGGAAGTGAGTGAAGGGACACATTGGACAGTGTACGATATGAAAAATAAGAACAATGTGTAAATTATTCAATGGTGCCTTTTAAAAGAGGTGTGAGGGAAGGACAAGGGAAAAGTGGGAGAAGGGAGACAGAGGTGCATGTCAGACATGGGGGGAGGGGGCTTTATAGATTATCAAGGGGGAGGGAGAGAGGGAGGGAGGGAGAGAGAGAGGGAGGGAGAGAGGGGTGGGAGAAATGAGGAGCTGATATCAAGGACTTGAGTAGAAAGAAAATGTCTTGAAAATGGTGATGGCAACCTCTGTACAGATGTGCTTAACACAATGGATAGCTGGATTGTGATAAGAGCCCCCAATAAAGTGATTTTTAAAAATAAAATAAAGGAGGGGTGTGGGAAGCTGAGACCCAAGCCCCCCCAGGGCAGAGCCTGGGGCTTGTGGTCAGCACCCTGGAGGGCCTGAAGGCCCATCAGGAGCAGTGTGTCACAATGGGTCCGTGGCCATGGGTCCCTGTCTGTGTGGGTCCCGCTCAGAAGCCCGCAGACAAGCTCACACCAACAAGGCCCAAAGTGACTACAGTGTGACCTTGACATCATGGCCACACTAAGAGCAGGAGCCCGTGGACCCAGCGTGGACGAGGCCCGGTGTGGACAACTCCCAGGGACCTCACAGGCAGAGAGTCTGTCCTGAGCCACCTGGGGACACAAGCATGAACTCAGAGATGGTGACCGGGCGCCGGAGAAGAACCGCACATGGAAAAATGGGTGTTGGAAGGCCAGCACTCTGTGCAGCTGGGTTGACAGTAATGGGGGTAGGGAGGGAGACATTAGATGGAAAAGACATGTTTGGCAAACAACAAAGACCTCTGCCCACCTGCCTTCACGGCCTGCAGCCACCCCCAACAAACAGTTTGCGCCCCACAGCCCCACCTGGCTCCCCTGGGCCCCACACCCTCACCCGATACAGCTGGCTGCCTGAAACCAAGAGTACCAGATGCCCAAAATAGCCGGGGGGAAATCCCACTGGCCCCAGCTGCCGCCTTTGGTGCTGCCTCCTCCTCAGGATGGGCAAGGAATGGGTGCTCCAGGTCTGGAAGTTTCCATCACTGAACTGGAGAATGGGCCGTGTCCTGGCACCCCAGGCCACCCAAACCCCGGTATCTGGGCCTGAGGCAGGCAGGGTCTGCAGGGCACAAAGGGTGATCAGAAGAGACCTTCTGTTCCAGAAGCTTCTGTGTGTGCGTCCAGCCTGTCCACCAGGCACAGAGCTGTACTGACCGTGAACACAGCCAGACAAGACACAGGGCAGGCCCGGACCAGCACAGGACTCCCTTGGAATCCCACCTAGCTACCTGCTGACCCAGGCCCAGGGCTCATCGGGACAACCAGGCCAAATATGGGAAGAGGGATAGAAGGTGGACCCTCACCATCCCTGCCCTGGGAGCCCAGGGTTCTGATTGCAAAAAGGAGTCCAGAATATAGCCCAGGGGACAGGGCCTCAGACCAGTCACTCACTCCCTGAACCACACATTTGCTCAGCCACTCCTTCATCCAGTGAGACAGCCAGTCATCTTTCCATCCAAGCACGCACTCAGCCAGTCAGTCCTTCAGACAGACAGACGGCCATCTTTGTATCCATCATCCATTCCCCTATCATTCCACCCACCCATCCTTCTGCCATTCACCCAGCCATCTGTCTCACCAGCTACCCATCCATCCACACACACCCCAGCTAACCAGCCAGCCTACTAGATATCTTTCTCGCTCTTTTTATTCAAACATTTTACTGGGGGGCTTTCACAGCTCTTACCACAATCCATACATACACCCATTGTGTCAAGCACATGTGTAGAGATGTTACTGTAATTACTTTATTTTTTTAATCATTTTATTGGAGACTCTTACAGCCCTTATCATAATCCATCCATGCATCTATTGTGTCAAGCACCTTTGTACATATGTTGCCATTATGATTTTCAAAACACTATCTTTCTACTTGAGTCCTTGATATCAACTCCTCATTTTCTACCTCCCTCACCCACCCTCATGGACCCTTGATAATTTATAAATTTTTAATCCTCCCCCATGTCTTATACTCACCCCTGTCTCCCTTCACCCACTTTCCTATTCTCCATCCCTCTAGGAAGGGGTTCTATGTAGATCATTATGATGAATTCTCCCTTTATTTTCCCCCCACCTTACTCTTACCCTTCTGGTATCTCTTTTTTCATTATTGGTCCCAAGGGGCTGATCTGTCCTAAATTCCCAGTGTTTCCAGCTCTTATCTGTAGCAGTGTACATCCTTTTGCCTAGTCATATTTGTAGGGTAGAATTGAGGTCATGATTTGGGGAAGGGGAATGGAACATTAAAGAATGAGAGGTGAGCTTTCTGTTTCATCAGTGCTATACTGCACCCTGACTGGTTCATCTCTTCCTGTGACCCTTCTGTAAGGGAATGCCCAATTGTTTACAGATGGACTTTGGGTATCCACTCCATGACCATACCCTCATTCACAATGATATGATTTTTTTTGTTCTGGGTCTTTGATGCCTGATACCTGATCCCATCGACACCTCATGATCACACAAGCTGGTGGGCTTCGTCCATGTGGGTTTTGTTGCTTCTCAGCTAGATGAGATATTTATCTCAGCTTATAGATGTTTATCTATAAGCCTTTAAGACCCCAGACATTATATCTTTTGATAGCCAGGCACCATCAGTTTTATTTACATCTGCTTATGTACCCATTTTACAACTAGACATCTTTCCAGCCACACATTCAACCATCCACCCATTCATCCATAGTCTGACCTTTCCATTCATCCATCCATCCATCCTTTCATCCAAACAGCCAGTCATTCATCCATCTGCCCAACCTCCCATCCATCCAGCTTTTGATCCACCCATTCACCCATCCTTCCATCCATTCATCCATCCATCTGCTTATCCATCCACTCAACCATCTATCTGTCCAGTTGCCCACCCATTTTTTGTGCACCATCCATTCATCCTTCCATCTGTCCATCTTCCTATCAATCCATTTACCCATCAATCTGTCCATTCAGCTCTCCAAAGCTTCCAGGGACTGAGCCTCTGGAAACCCTTACACCCTTATCCTAAGTCCAGCTGAGACAAGGTAGGAGTCTGCTGGCCTTCCACGGGCTTATGTGGAAGAGTAACTCATCCCTACCCAGTCTCAGGCAGGTCTGGACACTGAGAACTGAGGAGGGTGAGAGGATTGGGGATGGGTAGCATGGGGTGGGAGGCGATATCCCCACTCAGAGTGACCAGACCTGGTACAAGCCCTGCCTGTGTGGCCTTCGGCCACCACCTTAGCCCCATGTCATTCACTCTCTCCTCTGCTCTGCTCCCCAGTCTGGATCAACTGCAGACTAAAACTCTTTGGTGTTGTTGTTGTGTCTTTGTTGGGTTCCATCAAGTCGGTCCCGACCCATAGCAAGCTTCCAGCTGACCTTTGGGGGACTCTTGGGTCCCCAGTGGGAATGGGAAGAGGCTCCAGCACACAGGCACACACCACGAAGACAGCCTGTGCGGATGCAGAAGGTAAATGGCCTCCACAGGAGCACTGTGCTGGGTGGCTCTCAGGGGCTCCTACATGGAGAGTTGGAGCAAGGATGTGGGGTGCCAAGGGCTGGCAGAGGGCAGAGGGTGCGGCCCAGGGGGCCGCCCCTGGAGAGCCAAGGTGGGCAAAGGATGAGAGGTGATGTTCACATGTGCGGTCCCCTCAGCCACAGCCATAATCCCAAGAGGCGACCACAGCCCCAGAGTTGACATCTACTGGGCTGCTTCCACGTCCATCCTTGGCCACCAAGCTCAAGCTCGAGCTCCAAGGACACCCAGAAGCACCTCCAGAGAAAGGCCTGGCTGGCTGCCGATGTCCCCCAAATCCTCCACTGACAACCCAGTACAGTAAAGGCTCACCCTGACAGGGCTGTGGGAGTGGGCTGAGCTTCAGGATGTCTCTGGGGCTTGGTTCTGGCACCATCTCTAACACTCAGTGACCGCCCTGAGGCACGCACAGCTTCTGCGAAGCCAGCAGTCGAAAATGAAAACCAAAGTCACAGCCTTCAAATCAACCCTGACTCACATAGAGCCTATAGGGCATGCAGCTGCCCCCGTCGGTTTCTGAGACTAGAAGTCTTTGCTGTAGTTGGTGTTGTTGTGTCGTCGCTGGGTACCCTGGAGTCGGTCCCGACCCATAGCCACCCCGTTACACACAACAGAAGGAAACATTGCCCAGCCCCACCTTCACAATGGTTCCTGTGCCCAAGTCCACTGCTGCAGCCACTGTGTCCGCCCGTCTGGTTACATCCCTTGCCTTGTCTTAAACACCCGAGGATGGCTGGTGGATTTGAGCTGCTGGCCCTGCCGTTCGCAGCCCAGCCACTAACCCCTAAGCCACCAGGGCTCTGAGTGGTCAATGTGCCAAGAGCAAGTCAGAGTCAGCTCCCCCGGGCCTTGCCTGGTGAATGGGGGCCCGGGATGGAAGAAGCAGGGGTCTGCTGAGACACACGACTGTCCCCAAGTCTTCCACAGCAGGGACCCCATCTGAGGCGAAGATCAAGCACGTGGTGAGGCCAGGGCGAAGGACCCTGGGGGACGCCCCTCCGCCCACAGCCAGGAGGAGCCTGGGGCAGGCCCCCGGGAAGACTGACTCACAGCCTGGCCCTTGCTCGCCCCCCCTGCCTGGCACTTTGTCCCCTCACCAGGCTCCTGCTTCTCCAGCGAGCCAGCTCCTGTGTGGATCCTAGGGTTCTGGTCAGCACAAAGGGGCGACCCTGACAGGCGCCCCCAGGCTTGGGGAGTGGATGAGAGCAGGTTGTGACTGGCCTGGCGCGGGGAGAGGGGGCTCTCACAACCCCCATCATTGTCTTCTGCTGGGCGCCCGACCCAGCCTGCCTCTGACGTGCTGTGTGGCCTCTGAGCAGGTTCCTTCCCCTCCAGCCTTCCTAGCACCCAAGTGAGGCCCTCGAGAGAGCCTCGAGTGCAAGAATGGAGGGGAGACCATCTCTCTGGGCCAGGGGGACATCGAGGCCCGAGTTGGGTCTGGGAGTGGGAGAAGCAGTGGGGAGGGGTGCCTGGGGCGGGCACAGAGAGTCACCTCCCCCCGCTCTGGTGCCTGGCCTGCAGCTGGTCACCCCTGGGAATCCCCAGGCTAAAGTTAACCCCACGTTGGCTGAAACCAGAACCCAGGGTGACAAAAGTGGAGAAGTAAGCAGAAGAGAAACCGAGCCCTTGGCAGGCAGCAGGGCGTGGGACGGGTGACAAACAAGACCAGGTGTGGGCTGGCCGGATGTTTACAGAACTCACAGATGGGACAGCAGCTCCCTCCCCAACCCCACCCCAGCCTTAGCCCCAGGCCCAGGCCCAGCCCAGGTTTGGGGCCTCAGGCTCCCAGAACCCATCCTCAGCCTACTATCCTAGAGCCTAACTTCCAGGGTCTCGGAAGAACCAGGTAGTGGTCTGTCAGTTTCTCCTGTCCACAAAGCTGGTGCTGGCCAGGCGAGGGACATGGCCAGGACCACAGAGTAGGAGGGACCAGCTGCCCCAGGCCTTTCACACACTGGTCAATAAAGGTCCGATGGACAATGAGCACAGACAGAGACTTCCCAAGGCCCCGGGATGGGGGGGACACAGTGGGACATGGTCCTGCCTGGCAGAGATCCAGGCCTGGAAGCCGCTTTCTTTTTTTATTACTGAACATTTTGATCACAGATTCTATAGCAGAATTCTGATCAAAGGCAGGGGGAGGGGGGAGGATAGAGAACAATATTTCAAAACCTCATGGGCCCTAGTCTTGGTAGAGCCTTGGAAGACAGATGAGCCCCTGAAACTGTTGCCCCGAGGAAGTCTTTAAGGATTAACAACAAAAATAGTGCCTGAGGTCTCCTGGAAAGGAAACAACAGTTTAATGAGGTAATAAAGAATGTCTGCACTGAGCTTTGTGCTCCTTGTAGAAGGAGCCACATGGAATCGAACTGGTATTAGAAACTTGAAAGATTAGAGAACTGTGAGCTCAAGTTAGGAGGGAGGAACAATTTTTTTTTTTTAAGTGAGCACGGCGGTACAACTTGAAGCATGTGACCAGTATGGTTGAATTGTGTACATAGAAACTGTGTTAAATTAACTTTTAAAAAGATACCCCCTGAGCTCCCAATAAAATGATTTATAATTTTTTTTTTGAAAGGAGGAAAGAGGAGCTTATATCAAGGGCTCAAGGAGAAAATATTTGGAAATGAGGTTGGCAACATGGGTACAAATATGCTTGATACCAATGATGTATTGTATCTTATAAGAGCTGTAAGAGCCCCTAATAAAATCATTGAGAAAAATAAAAGCACCCCCAAGCCTCTTTGGTTTGTGCTCTCTCGCTGCGTCCAGCTCCTTCTAGGGCAAACCCAATTCTGAGCACGATTCTCCCTATTGGCGGGTTGCTGAGTGACTCAACATAAACTCCCTGGCCTTGGGGGCACTCCACCATTATGGGCATGTGGATAGCCCTCACCAGGCCCCGGCTGCCAAGCTCTACAGTGAGCTCCGTGCCAATGTGGTGGGCAATGTCTGGAGGCAGGACCAGGCAACAGGCTTCCTACGGGAGCCTTCCAGTGACCGGGATGGGCGGGGCATGGGCAGCTGCCCGTTCCCAGGCTGAACCAGCCGGGTCCTGTTGGTGATGGCCGAAGACTGCTGAAGAGGCGGGGTCACTACGCAGGCCCTCTTTGGACCCAGAGAGGCTTCCGCCCTCAGATGCCAGTGCTTCAAAGCCTCAGCTCGTCTCAGGTGTCTGTGTCCTGCTCTGGGATGGATGTGAATTCAGAGTCTTATTTTTCTAAATAAATTAGCAAACACCACCAGGCCAGGACACAGGGACACATGGTCAGATGGTGCTCTGCAGTGTGTCTTGTTAATGCAAAAAGGGAAACTGAGTTCCTCCAAGAAGGGAGCGAAGCCCCAAAGGTCCCAGTCCAATATGGAGCATGCCCAGTTACAGACGGACAGGGGCCAGGGTGGAGACACCAGACTCAAAACCTGACTGCCACCCCGTCAGTACCGACTCCCTAAGGACAGGGCAGAACTGTTGCTGTGAGGCTCGGAGACGGTCACTCTTGACAGGAGTAGAAAGTCTTCTCTTCCTCCTGAAGAGAAGCTGGTGGTTTCAAACCGCTGACCTTTCCACTCCCACCCCAGAGGAAACACCGCGACCACACACTGCAAACCTTTCTGTAACAAGACAGCCTGCTGCTGCCCAGGAGTTCATTGCATGTTTGCTTTGGGCAGAGGACTTAAACTTCACCCCCAAAGTAGTCCGGTCTTCGCCCTTGCTTCCTGAGAAGGCAGTTCTAGTCCTTGGGTGTCCTGAGCGACGGCTAGGCAGGGAGCAGAGAGAGCGTGCGACGATGTCATTGTATAAAGACTGGTCCGCGGTGAGCCATCCGCTCTGGCTTGACACCTTTCTCGTGTGCTCGTAACTTGGCAGATTGTCCACCTTTCACCCCGCTTCCCTTCAACCCTCCAGACCCATGATGCTTCCTGCCACTGGTTACCATTCCCAGGACGTTAAATCTTTCATTTCCCCTATTCCCTGTGCTCCCACTCCATCCTCTGTCCTAACCCTTCTGAACTCTGTCCTGGGACAAAGCCTGTCCTGTGGGTGGTAGATTACCTATTCTAAGGAGTGGCTCCCTGGTGCCTTACAGACCTGATGACTTACTGCCAACAGCGGGACCATGGCCGACGTCAGGTTCCAGCAATGCCTGAGGATCAGCCTAACACTGGTCTATCTTTTTCTCTTAAATTAATTTTTACAAAGACAGTCCCTGAGCCCCCAATAAAGTGATTTATAAGAAACTTTTTAAAAGGAGGGGGATAGAGGAGCTTATACCAAGGGCTCAAGGAGAAACTGTTTGGAAATGAAGATGGCAGCATGTGTGCAAATCAACAGAGGCTCTTTCTCTCGCTCTCATCAGGGTCGCCTCGTGTGAGCCCCTACAGAGCAGTCCGCAGTAGGATCCAGGCACCCTTGAGTTCTCCTCTCAGGGTTGTGGGTCCTGGGGTGCACCCGGTCCATTAACCCTTTGGACTAATGATTTCCATGCATGTGTGTGTTGTTGTTGTTGTTTTCATTCCCTTCCCTCTCTTTGCTCCTTGGGGGTGACCAGTCTCTGGAGAAGGACGTCCTGCTGGGAGACATGGAAGGACAGTGACGAAGAGGGGATGGACGGACAGACGGATGGACGCACACGGTGGCCGCAGCAAGAGGTTCAGGTGGGAACACTGGTGAGGAAGACCCAGGACCAGGCGGTGTTTCCCTCGGCCGTGCACTGGGTCCCTGTGGATCGGAACCAACTTAACGACAAGAACAGTAAGAGCCTGAGCATGAAGCCCACACAGCCCAAGTCCTGTCTCCACCTTTTGCCTCATGTGTGACCAGGAGCAGGGAACCAGCCTTTCTCCTCATGTACCCTCTGTGTCACGGGAGTGCTTGTGGTCTCTGCCATGGGATGGGAGAAACATGCTTCTCGTGACAAATCCAGGGAGACCTGCCTTCTGGGACCACAGAGAAGGGGATCAAACTGCCCCCTCCAGGATGTGCCCTAGAGACCAGGGGTCGGGGAGGGTCCAAGGGTATCTAACTCAGGGCTCCGCCAAACCTTAACACGGAAACCATTGCATGTTGCTTCCTGTCGACCCTGGCCAATGAAGAGGTCACCTCGCTGACCTCATCCAAGACCCTCCAGGAAGACACTGGAAGTCTTCCCAAGGGTACAGGCTGAGTCAGGAGATAACAAAAAGTTTACTCCCGGTCCAGCTGGGAGCACCTGCCCCTCCCAAGAGCCGAGGAAGCTGTCTGGGGATCCCTGGTCAGAGAGAGCATTTCCACCACCTGGAAGTCTCTTTGAGAGACTGGTCTCCCCCACGCAGCAAAGAAAGGGAAGGGAATGAAAACAACAACACACACGCATGGAAATCATTAGCCCAAAGGGTTAGTGGATCATGGGCACCCCCGTACCCACAACCCTGAGACTATGGGAGAACATGCAGCCGTCTACAACAGGGTGGGAGAATCCTCAAGGGAAAAGCACCGAGCTGTGGACTTGGGGTGGGATTTCAGCTTGCTGGCTTTTTAAACAAGCCTCTCTGGGTTCCTACGAAAGGGTTTGGCCATAATGAATAGTGAGGGAGATGGAGGTAGTGACGGGTGGTTGCAAAAGTGTCTAGCAGGACTGAGCCCCGGTGGCGCAGTGGTTGAGTGCGGGACTGCGGCCCACAGGGTTGGAGGTTCAAATCCAGCAGCAGCTCTCCAGGAGCAAGGATGGACTTCCTACTCCCACCAGGGCAGTGATGGCCTGAACAAAACCAAATTTAAAAAAAAAAAAAAAGCGTCTAGCAAACCCACTCTGCCAGGGTGTCAGCAGTTGATCGAGGCCAGAAGGGCTGGGATCAGAGTTTGTCAAGCAAGGGTGACCTCCAGCCCCGAAGCACTTCCTGATGGGATGACCTGGGCCTGGAAGGACTCTTCTCTGGGCTTAGGACCGTCCTGGTGGAGACCCTCCCCCCAGCAGCAGGCCCAGGTGGGGGCTGAGAGGACACAGGTGTCAGCCCGTGGTAAGGAAGAGCCAGCACCCTGTTGATCTGCCAACTTCCTCTCCGACACACTTTGCTGGTCTTGAGTTCGGAAGCCAGAGCTGCTGGCTGACAACGGTACCCAAGGCTGAGAAAACACGCGGCGAGAAGGCCAGCCACTGCCGGCCGCCCGAGGGGTCTCCGCGGTCACGGTAAACAGTCAGGAACCGAGGTCCCCCAGCCCAGCTGTGCGTCGAGAAACTAATAACAAAGCCATCTGGTCCACACGTGCGTCCTGGAGCCCCTCAGGCTCGTGCACTGACCTCTTCTCTTGCGCCTGTCTTTGGCCACCTCTGTTGTGACTCATTGTTGGGGAGGAAGACAGGGCGTTCTTCTCCCGTTCAGAGTGAGAGTCTCGGGACCCTCCTCGCGCCCCCCGGGGGGAGAGGCAGGTCTAGCCTGCCCGGTGGGGCCGCTGTGAGCCAGCGTGGATGCAGTGGCGCTGCGTGAGGGTCGGTTTGGGCTGTGTCTGTTGGTGACGGGGCTCTCGGTCAGCGCTCCGTGGTGTGGTGCGTCCGCGGAGGGCCACGGGGTGTCCATCTCCAGGCCTTTCTTTCCCAACCCGTGTCACTCTGGAAGCTCTCCTGAAACCTGTCTGGCCTCAGAGCTGTGGGCCAGCCTTCAGGGGCAGCCGGCGGTGGCGTCTGCTGCAGGGCAGCAGGGGCCCAGAACCCAACCGACCGGGGTTCCCCCATGAAAGGCGCAGAGCAGTCAACCTCTTGGCCTGGCTGCCCGGTGGGGTCGGGGATGCAAGCATCCCCCCAGAACTGGTGCGCTCTCCCACCCTCCTCTCCAACAGCCACATGTGGAAATGGCTGCTTGGTCTCTGAGTGAGGAGACGCCCCCCAGGTGGGGGCCACCACCAAGGTGTCCCGTGTCAGGCAGACTGGAGGCAGTTTGCCGCTGTGCACCAACGTCCCTGTATGTGTCGGGGGCCCTGGCCATCGTGCCCACACGGCAGCCCTCTCGGCTTCATTTCCAAAAACAGAGGTGGCTTCTTTTCTTGCTGTCCCACCACCACCACCCCATCAGTGACCAAAAGCAAGATTTCTGAAATGCGACAGCAGGCCGTCTAGCTCAGAAGCAACAAAACCCACATGGAGGGAGCACACCAGCCTGGGTAGCCACGAGGTGTTGAAGGGCTCAGGGATCAGGCATCAAAGAACTAAAAAATTATATCATTATAAAGGAGGGGGAGTACAGATTGGGGACCCAAAACCCATCTGTAGGTAACTTGACATCCCCTTACAGAAGACTCGCAGGGAGGAGATGAGCCAGTCAGAGTACAGTGTAGCAACAATGAAATATGCAACTTTCCTCTAGTTCTTAAATCCTTCCCCCCACACACACTATCACGAGTCCAATTCTACCTGACAAATCCAGCTAGACCAGGGATGTACACTGATACAGATAGGAGCCGGAAACATGGGAAATTCAGGACAGACGATCCCTTCCGGACCAGTGGTGAGAGTGGTGATACCAGAAGGGTGGAGGGAAGGTGGAGTCGAAAGGATAAACCAATTGCAAGGGTCTACAGATAACCTCCTCCCTGGGGTATGGACAAGAGTGACAGGGGTCTTCAAACTTTTTAGATAGGGGGCCAGTTCACTGTCCCTCAGACAGTTGGAGGGTCTATAGTTTAAAAAAAAAAACAAAAAACCTATGAACAAATTCACTGCGGGCCCGGGATGAGTCGGCTGCTAAGCAGGAAGGGAGCGGTGGCAAAAACACCCTGTGGGCTGGATAAATGTCCTCAGTGGGCCACATGTGGCCCATAGGCCGTAGTTTGAGGACGCCCGACTGTATGATATGACAAAATAATAATTTATAAGTTATCAAGGGCTGAGGGGGGAGGGAGGAGAACTATGAAGAGCTGATACCAGGGGCTTAAGTGAAAAGAAAATGTTTTGAGAATGATGATGGCAACAAATGTACAAATGTGCTTTGCCTACGATGGATGGGTGTGTGGATTGTGATGGGAGTTGCATGCGCCCCCGATAAAATGATGAAATAAATAAATAGGGGGGAAGAAGACAGGAATTGATACCAGAGATAACAGAAACGCCCGTTGGTCCCAAACACTTGCACCTAAGCCCCCCAAGATGACACTGTGGACCTAGTAAGTGTTCCCCAGCAATGACTGTCGGCTAAGTGCAAACGTTAATGCTCCTGGGAAGTAAGTCTAGCGGTAAACAAGGTGAAAAGGAAAAATAATAAAACTCGGGGCAGCGAGGATCGCAAAACGGTCCTGAAGGTGACTGAGCTGTGGAGCCCTAGGCGGTGGGAGCGCTCCGAGCCGCCCTCTCCCGGCGGTCAGGGGACTTACACCCACGGGCACGCTGCACCCTGCTCGTCCCGTCGCAGCAAGAGGCTGCAGACAAGCGGGCCTGAGCCCCGGTGGCGTAAGTGGCTGAGTGCGGGACTGCGGCCCGCGGGCTTGGCGGTTCAAATCCAGCGGCGGCTCTCGGGAGCAGCGCTGGGTAGTGCCCACGACCACCAGAGACAGTGATGCCCCCCCCGCCCCTCCCCAAGAAGCTGGAGACAACCAGCGCGCGTCCTAGAAGAAGCGCGGATCAGGAAACGCTGGTCCGCACACACAAGGCATCCAGGCTGTATAAACAGCCGTGCAGATCCACGAACCCCTCAGGCACAGGCCGGCGGGGAGAGCACGGGTATCAGGAGCTGATCCTGTGAAAGGTCTGAGGGCACCCTCCCAACACACACAGGGACCCGCGGGCATGCCAGGGCCCACCTGGGCCCTGGGCACATCACCCTGCGCTGTCCCCGCGGCACTCCTGACCCACAGAAGCCAGTCTCCACACTGTGTGGCTGCACATGCCTCCACACACATGTGCACTTGCTCACCACTAGACACATGTGTGCACTCACACACTACGCACGTGTGTACTCACACATTCACACACATACACATGTACTCACACTCCACAGTCACAGTCACACACAAATGCACTCCCACACAACATACACAACATACACTCACACACCTATGTGCTCACACGTACACACACAGACACACACAAATGTGTACTTCCGCACTCTCCACATGTACTTTCACACACATACACATGTACTCACACACTCCACAGTCACAGTCACACACACAAATGCACTCCCACACCTGTGTGCGTGTACTCACACACAGACACACACAAATGTGTACTTCCACACTCTCCACATACACACACAGTGTTCAGTACTCCCACACTCTCCACCTACACACAGTGTTCCTCCTCATGCACACACAGTCACACACACCACACAAAATCACCCAGTCACATACACATACCACACAGGCACTCACACACTCCACATACTCACACTCACACACATTCCACTGTCACTCACACACACATCCACACACAATGTATTCGCATGTGCAACCCACCCTCACACACGCCATCCCACACACTCACACATGGTCCTGGGACGCCGAGGCTGAGCCCTCCCTCAGTGACCAGGTCAGCCGCGGGAGCCCCAGCCTCTCTGCAGGAGGGGGGCCTGCAGTTGCTCTGTGAGCACGGCCTCAGGGACCCCTGGGCTGTCCTGCTCTGTCCTGCTGCCTTTGTGCCGCCGAGTGTCCACTCTGACCCAGGGACGCCCTCCCTGTGACTGCGAGGTGGGAGCCCATGCTGGGGCCGCTGGGGCCGCTGTGTGCGTCCATCTCGCTGGGGTCACCCTCGTGTGCATGGACCCTCCACTCTACCGCACTCGGAGCTGGAATGAACTCGCCAGCTCGCAACAAAAATACACATACAAAATACACATGCGTGCTCACGTGCTCACATGTCCGTGTGCAACTGCACCTACTCGTTCACATGTGTGTGCACATTTATGTGCACACACATAATTGACATGTAGGCACACACATCAGCCTCACACAGGCATTCAGATTTCCTCACACACACACACACACACATTCTCACCACACACACTCACACATGTTCACACACACCTCCTCTCCCCGCAAACGCACTCACGCATGCTCTCACACAATGCCACGCAGTCTCACACCCTCACACAGGGAAACACAGGCCGACAGTGCTCTCTGGTGGCCTCTCCTGTCCCGTCTTTGAAAGACGGCGGTCCTGTCAGTCACAGCCCGAGCTCACAGATCACTCACTGCCTGCCTTCACCAGAGCCTAGGGGGAACCTAGCCAAGCTCACTCCTGGGCCCCCCTGGCTGCCTGGCTCAGAGTTTTGATCAACACCTGACCCTAAGACCCTGCCAGAGCCCAGTGGCTAGGTCCTCTTCCCAGGAGAGGCAGGGCAGAGGAGTTGACGAGTTCCTTTACTCCCACCCCCATGTGTACAATGCGTTCATGCACCCCCAGGAGGAAAGCATTGGTTTTGGGGGGGGGGTCCCAGAGAGTCTCAGACACAGAACCCTCTGTGCCAGGTGGGACAGGGAGGCACGGCGTGGTCAGAGGGCACAATGAGGGAGGGGGCAGACCCACAGGCGCAGCTGTGTCTTCTATCCTAACAGCGTCGGAAGCAACGTGACGATGAGCTAGCGCTTGTGCCTTCTGTCTGGCGGGGGCAGTGGTTTTGTGTCAGGTTCTTGGTCTTCTTGGGTGCCTGCCATTCGACCTGGGGGACTCATGGGTCAGACCAGTGTCCCGAGTGTGGCTGTGATGGGCCCTGGACACACGGCAAGGGTCTCTGAGAACAAGTCCCAGTGGAGGGACAAGCCAGGGACATACAACGCCTTCTACTACACCATGTGAGGTGTCAGGAGTTCTTCCCAGAAAGTGAGCGGGTACAAGGATGCAACCTGACCGCCACTGAATGGCCTGGAGTCTTAGAGACCCTGTATAGGGTTCCCAGATGGCTGGTCTTGATGGGAGCATCTCGCGTCTCCCCCTCACTGTGCCCAGTGGGTTAGAAGGAGAGAGCCTGCCCACTGGTGTCTCCACCATCCAATGGCATCTTAATTTATGCCCCACAAACCCCTGAGATAAACTCAGATGCATTCACTGTATGAATGTCTTCCTGTTATGTGTCCTTAGGGAACCAGGATTGTATGCCTCCTGGGTGACAGCTCACAGCCTGCATCCTGAGAGAAATTGTACTTATATATCCTGAGAGGGCTCATCGCTGGCTGTCTCCTGAGAGGAACCATCACTGTACGTCTCTTGAAGGACCCATCACTGTGTATATCCTGAGGGACCCATCACTGTGTATATCCTGGGGGAACCATCAATAGCTGTTTCCTGTGGAAACCATCATTGTATGCCTCCTGAGATACATACAGATTCAGAGACTAGGAATAATATATGTCTGTGTTTCGTTCTCTAAACAGAGACATGAAAGTCGGGGGCAGGAGGGGGGGCTGTTTGTGGAGAAAAGAAAGAAAAAGGGCAGTGCTAAATGAAGGAAGAGGCCCTCACATGGTGGAGGAGGCTCCCAGCAGGCCTTCAGGCTCTGATGTGGGAGCAGCCTGACAGGTGGGAGGGGCAGCTAGGAGGCCAGTGTGGCCTGAGCCCAGGGGGGAGGAGACAGGGGCAGAGGAGCTGAACACCCTTGAGGCCCGTGAAGCACACCTCCTTTTGTGCTATGATTTCAGAGGGAATGTCCAGTGTTAAGTCTCCTTGACGGAAGGGGTTCTGGGTCCCAGGAAGCAGAGATGGCCGATGAACGCCTTGGCGTGAGCATGGCACCCCTGCACTGGGCAGACAAGGGATGGGCACGGTGGACATTGGGCAGCTTCTGTGTACACCAGCATATTTCTCTAGCACACCTGGGAGGCGTGGCATTGAGGGGGCGTGGGGCACCTGTGTGCACTCTGAAGTGCAGGCCGCTCACCAGAGCCACTGGACAGGCAGCCGGGGTCTCCTCCTCCACACCCCAGGATTTTTCAGAATGAGTGCGTCTTATCAAAGAACAAAAATCCTATCACTGGGCTGAGCCCGGGTGGCATAGTGGTTGTGCGCAGGACTGCAGCCCACAGGGATGGAGGTTCAATTCCAGCAGCGGCTCCAGAGGAGCAAAGGCTGGGCCACCTACTCCCGCCACCAGAGGGCAGGAATGCCCCCCAAAAAAAATCATATCGCTGTGTGCTCACCTTCCTGATAGGATCTCTGAAGACAAATGGGTGCTTAAGCAAATGTGGTGAAGAAAGCTGAAGGTATCCAGCTAACAAAAGGTATAGTGTCTGGGGTCTTAAAGGCTAGAACATAAATAAGCAGTCATCTAGCTCATAAGCAAAAAATGAAAAATGGAAGAAGCATACTAACCTGTGTGACCACGAAATGTCAAAGGGATCAGGGATCAGGCATCAAAAACTAAAAATTATGTCATTATAAATGAGGGGGAGTGCAGATTGGGGACCCAAAACCCATCTGTAGGCAACTGGACATCCCTTGCAGAAGGGTCACAGGAAGGAGATGAGCCAATCCGGGTGCAGGGTAGCAACAATGAAACATACAACTTTTCTCTAACTCTTAAGTGCTTCCTCCTCCTATCATGCTCCCAATTCTATGTTACAACTCCGATTAGACCAGAGGATGCTCACTGGTACAGCTAGAAACTGGAAACACAGGGAAGCCAGGACAGATGGTCCCTTCATGACCCGTGCTGAAGTGGCGAAACCAGGAGGGTGGAGGGAAGGTGGCGTAGAAAGGGGGAACCGAATACAAGGATCTACAGACAACAGAAAAGTGGGTGAAGGGAGACATTGGACAGTGTAAGATAGGACAAAAGAAAAATAATTGATAAATTATCAAGGGTTCATGGGGGGAGGGGGAGGGAGGGGAAAATGAGGAGCTGACACCAAGGGTTCAAGTAGAAAGCAAATGTTTTGAGGATGATGGCAACACATGTACACATGTGCTTGACTCGATGAATGGATATGTGGATTGTGACTAAAGCTGCATGAGCCCCCCAGTAAAATGATTTTTTAAAATAAAAAGAATGATTGCTCCGTAATGAGAAGTCCAGGGGACACCTCTACAGCAGGACCCAGCACATGGTATCCTGACCCCATCAACCATCTGACCCCATGTAATCCTGGGCTCCAAGTCTCAGTGGATATCACACACACGCGCACATATGAGCGAGCGCGCTGTCCAGACCCCCACTCCATCCCTGCATCCTGCCCCATGAGCTCCCCATGACACCACTCCGCGGTCTCCGGTCTCCGAGGACCCCCACTCGCCCCCACTTTCTCCTGATCCTTTGCGGAACCTGCGCTTCCAGCGGGTGGACAGCAACGCCCGCAGGCCGGAGCGGGGGACAGCAGTTCCTTCCTGCAGGGGGGTGGGGAGGTGGGGGTGGGAGGAGGGAGGAGCCAGAGCGTGCATCCCCTCATGCATTCTCCCCCCCCACCCCATACACCCTGTGAGCTCAGAGCTGAACCCAGAAACCTACTCGGCTGAAACATGGCGGCGAGGGTCGGGGTTGTGGCCCCACAGGCTCCACCAAACACCGGCCAATGCCCCGCCCCTCCTGCAGGTCCCCTTCCTCCACCCGCTCCTGACATGGCATTGGGGGGGGGGCTCCCCTCCCACAGGGAGAACGAGACCCCTGAGGCTACGGAAGATGCTCTGGGCTCCCAGGGCAGTGGAGGAGGGGGATGATGAGAGAGATGAGAGTGGTCCTGTGCTGCAGGTGTGGGTGTGCTTGGGGGGAGGGGGGGG
>PVJH01030102.1:0-25193 GCA_004026705.1 Nesogale talazaci
CAGCGGTTGGCTTTGTTGCACGTAAGTGAAACTGCTTTAAGACATTGTAATTTTGCACATATGTTAAAAGAAATATACTTTCAGTTCCAGAGGACAAAATAATGTATTTAAATGAACATGTCAAGCCTATCATGTATTATTGTGCTGCAAAATTAGGCTATTATATTAATATAAAGAAGCCCTTGTGACAATAACTTGACCGTTAACCAAACATTTGTACCCACCAGCTACTCCACTGGAGAAGATCTCCAGAATTTGCTTTTAGAACTTTTCAGCCTCAGGAACCAGTAGAACAGTTCTACTCTTTGAGTTGTTGCTATGTGTTGTAATCAACACAGTGAAACAACAGCAGCATATTAATATTGGAGTTTCTGGCTAGTGTAAATGGTTAGTCCCTAGGGGTTTACCAGAAGGTTGAAAATTCAGAATCATCCTGCAGTGCATTGGAAGAAAGACTTGACAAGATGTTTCCATAAAAGTTAGTAATTGAAAACCCTTTTGAACAGAGTTCTACTCTTAACACACATGGCATCTTCATTTGTAGAATTGTTGGTTTAGTTACATTAATACAAGATCAGGCTTAATTTTTATTTGTTAGAATAAAATTGAAGAAATTATCTATGTGTATATATGTGTTCAATTCTAATATAAATTGGAAAAAATTTTAAGTCACCATACTTGTTCAGAAGGTATGCTAAGCAAATAATCTGGAAGAATGCTGCATCAGGATTTGAGGAAAGCTTATGAACAGCCTTTCCATATGCATTAACACAGTTTTGCTAAAAGTGCAGAGGATTTGAAGTGCTTGCTCATACAGATCAAAGACAACAGCTTTCAGTATGGGTTTATAGATCAATGTAAAGAAAAAAATTCTCACAACTGAACCAACAGATGACGTTATAATAGAGCAAAGATGAAAGTTGCCACGGCTTTCACTTTGACTGGTCGACTCTTTTGGAAGTAGCATTTAAGAAGTCAGTCGGTGTGTTACATTAGGCATTTCTGCCCAAGACCTCTTTAAAGTGAAAGGAGCAAGTGTGTTACCCTGAGGACTAAGTTCTGTCTCACCCTGGCTGTGGTATTTTCACTTAACTTCACATGCATGTGAAGGTTGGACAATGAATAAGAAGACTGCAGAAGAATTGATGCATTTGAATTGATTCAAAATCATTTAAATTAATGACGTTGGTGAAGAATACTGAAAGTACTGTGAACTCTCAGAAGAGAGTATAGGCAGAAAGTATAGGCAGAAGGTTCCTTAGATGCAAAGATGGTGGGACTTCGTCTCACTTACTTTGGACATGTTGTTAGGAGAGATCAGGCCCTGGAGAAAGACATCATGCTTGAGGAGAACCCCTGAAGAAAGCCTGGCTCCAACAGTGGGCTCACACATAACAGCCGTGAGGCGGAGGCATGACCAGGCAGTGTTTTGTCTGACCTTTACGTGGAATCCCTACGAACTGGAACTGATTCAAGGGTCCCTGACAACAAAGGCAAACTCTGTTTTACTATGTGGCTGATAAGGTTCAAGAAGCACCTTGAATAAAGAAGGGTTTAAGACGGGACCTTTTAAGATACTAAACTAATGGAGAGGCATAAAGAAACATTCTAAACTAACAGTATATAAAGTGCTGTTATTCTTGTCATTTTTGTATTTAGATAGTAATATCATTTTCCAATATGATAGACTATCTAATAATGAAATTTTCATTTGATTATTAAAAGTAATGGGTAGCATTACTTTAGGATAGATGATTATAGTAAAATGTCTGCTTTCTTTCTGATTTGAATATGCTGGGGCTTCAAAAAACTTGTGGGGAAAGCTCACATGTTTTGAAAATATGTGTATTTATCTTGGATTTATTCATAATATATCGTGACAAAATTGTCCTTTTTCATGTTAAATTCTTTGTTTAACCACAGTTGTCTGTTTCCTCTTAAGATTGAATTTATAGTCCAGTATTTGACTAATTTCTTAGAAGAGCTTAGGTTTTTCAGACTGGCTTTAGAAGAATGAATAGATTCTTTTAAGATTATTCTCCATTGTACTGACTACATATAATAACAGTTTCTAGAATCTTCATATGTAATAGTTGGGTTATAGATTGATCTATAAGATAAATGTGCATTTATATTTTTATTTTGAATAATTTTATTGGGGGCTCTTTTAGCTGTTATAACAAGCCATACATCAACCATACTGAGCATATTTGTATATATGTTGCCATAATCATTTCCAAACTTTTTCTTTCTACTTGAGCCCTTGATATAAGTTCCTCATTTTTCCCCTCCCACTCGTGAATACTTGATAATTTATAAATTATTTTTATTTTCATATTTTACAGCATCCACTGTCTCCCTTCACCCACATTTCTATTATTCGTCCTCCTGGGTGGGGGAGTTACATGATCAGTTCTCCCTTTCTGCCCTCGCCTTCCCCCTCACTTCAGGGTGTCATTACTCCCATTATTGTTGATGAAGGGTTTATTTGTCCTGGATTCCGTGTGTGGAGAGCTTTTATCTGTACCAGAGTTCATTCTCTGTTGTAGCCAGATTTGTAAAGTAGGACTGTGTCATGACAGGGGAAGGGAGCATTAAAGAACTGGAGGAATGTTTTATGTTTTGTCAGTGCAATACTGCACCCTCCTGGCTTGTCTCTTCCTGTGACCTTTTTTTGAGGGGATGTCCAATTGTCTACAGATGGATTTTGGGTCTCCACTCCGCCCCCTCCTTGATGATGTGTATTTTTTTTTGACGTGTATGTTTTTATAGCAAGTTTAGAACAGCATAAAACTCAAATATGCTATTGCGTGAATCCCGACTCATAGTGATCTGTTGATGGTGTTCAAGGCTGTGAATCCTTACAAGGACGGATAGCCTCATTTATTGTCTGAAAACTAGCTGGTGAGTGTGAATCACTGACTTGGTTAGCAGTCCAGTGGTTAGCTGTCATTTCTCCTTTTTAAAAGCAATATAGAGCATCTTAAGTGTTAAAAAATGTTGCATTCCAGTAATTGTCACATGATTCCTTAGAATTCCATTTAATCATTCAAGGAGTGCTGGTAGTGTTGGGGCTACACATTGGGCTGCACTGCAAGGTTAGCAGTTTGAAACCACTGGCCCCTCTGCAGAGTAAGATGCGGCTTTCTCCTTCCCCAACAGTCCCAGTCTTAGAGACACAGAGGCAGTTCTGCTCTGCCCTCTAGGATTGCCAGGGGTCAGAATTGACTTTCATCACTCACAGGAGCCCTGGCGTTTATGCGCTGCTAACTGCTAGGTCAATTCAAAACCATCTACCACTCCCCAAGAGGAAGATGGGCCTTTCTGCACCAGTGAAGAGTGAGTCTTGGAAACTCACAAGGACAGTCCTGTCCTATTCTGTAGGGTCACTGTGAATCTGCACCAGCTTGATTTTGCCGTGAGGTTTTGGTCTTTATCTTTCACTCTCACTGCCATGGGAGTAGGTCAACTCAGGGGCCCTCTATGACCAGGTAGAACTGCCCTTGTGGGTTCTTGAGATTGTAAATCTTTATGGGAGTAGAAAGTCTTATCTTTCCCCTCCGGCCGCTGGTGGTTTCAACTATTAGTGATGTCTTCAAAAAGGGACCCTCAGGAGTTTTAGCTGTTAGTTAGCAAATAGAATTAGACTGTGCTGAGCCAAGCAGTCTGCTAAGCAAGAGTTTATTAAACTTCATGTATCTGCTGTTTGGGCAAGCATGCTTTATACTAACCTGTGAGGAAGTTTATCCATAAAATGAGGCTTAGTAACATGCACTAAACTATAATATGCTTAAAGAATGTGAAAATACCATTTATGTGGAAAATTTGCTTTTGTTCTTATGTTTTAGGAGGGTACTGGTCCTCGTGTTATTTCTGCATTTGTGGAGATTATTTTTGACAATTCGGACAACCGGTTACCAGTGAGTTTAATTTTTTCCCTCACTTTAATAATATTCAGAGTTTTACTAACTAATTAATTTTTTTCATCTTTCAAAATAATTTTTATTTGTACATTAACTTAAATTGAGATAATTACACAGTTTGCATACTGATTTTGTCTGAAAACATTTTGAGGAAAAAAATCATTTAGGAAAAGCACAAATTGGAATTTTGTAAGCTGTTTTGAAAAAAATATCATGGGAATTGAGTGTTCGTAACATATTTTGTGAGATAATTGACATTTTTAAAGCAAGACAACTATGGTCAGGAAACTTAAAATGACCTTAGTAACTAAAAAACTTCTTAATTCACTATTAACTTTATGTTTTTAAATATTTTATTAGATTGATAAAGAGGAAGTTTCACTTAGAAGAGTAATTGGTGCCAAAAAGGATCAGTATTTCTTAGATAAGAAAATGGTCACGTAAGCATTTTTCTTTACCTTTTCTTTTTTCTTTTACAAAAGGATAAATGTGTTCTTTTACTTGCCTAATATTTAACAAGTCAGTATTTATAGCATAAATCTGGGCTGAGCCCCGGTGGCGTAGTGGTTGTGCGTGGGACTGCGGCCCACTGAGATGGAGGTTTGATTCCAGCTCCACGGAGCAAAGGCTGGGCCTCCTACTCCCGCCACCTGAGGGCAGTGAGGCCCCCCCCCCCCCAAAAAAAAATAGCATAAATCTAAGAATCACATGTTAAGGATGATGTGTCAGATGGTTTAATGTCTCTTCTGTACTTTCCAATGAACAAGAACTATTTATTTTGCTCATGAATGGGTGCTTTAAATTATTTACCTACCAAAAGAATTTCACTGTTTCTCCACAGGAAAAATGATGTGATGAACCTCCTTGAAAGTGCTGGTTTTTCTAGAAGCAATCCTTATTATATTGTTAAACAAGGAAAGGTAAAAAGCAAACTGTATTCTTTATTACAGATTTGGTTACAGAGTACCGCATATACGCAAGTATAAGCCGACCTCAATATCAGCCGAGGCACCTGTTACCACAAAAGCTGCATTAAAAAATGTGCTGAATAAACTCAGCTTATACTTGAGCATGCATGGGATACTTTTCACGAGGATGATGACTTTGGATTATTGATTGTATTATCAAAACTCACTGCCATCCAGTAATGCTGACATACGGCGACCCAGCCCCTGGGGCTTCCTGAGATGTTATTGAGTAGAAAGGCAGTCTCCTGTGTTGTTGCTGGTAGTTTCAAACTGCCACCAGGCAGGTGTCAGCCTAACTATACCACCAGTGATTATGGTGGTTAAATTACAGGAAAACGTGGCCTTATTTTAAAAATTTTATTGTTGCAATAAGCACTGAGCTTTATGTGGCTATAAAGTATCTCAGAAACTGGAGTTGCTGTAAATCCAAATTGACTTGAAGGAAGTGAGTTTGCTTTTGATTGGTTTTCATGTATTATTTCATTTAATGCAATTTCCTTTTGTAAGAATTTTTTTTTGGGGGGGGGGGGGGGCATCACTGCTCTCCGGTGGTGGGAGTAGGAGGCCCAGCCCCACTGCTGGAATTGAACCTCCGTCCCAGTGGGCCGTGTAAGAATTTTTTAAATCTGTATTTAGAACACACCACTTTTATACTTTTTCTCCCCGCTACCACCGTATTTGCTGATCTCCTTATATATTGCTTTTCTCTTCAACTAAATTTAAACTTGTCTACTCTTCAGCCAGTACATTACCCTTTCTCCCTCCTATTCCTGGCAGTCGCCAAGGTGTTTTTATTCTATTAGATGTTAAAGTTTTTGGCTGTCGGTGACATATCCCCTTTTTAAAAGTTCTTTGTTCTTTCAAAATGGAGCTCCTTTATACTATATTATATTAGTTAAGTATTAGTGTGAGGTATTATTTCATTTGTAACTAGTCTTACCTGATAGATTTCATATAAATGGAGCTGTAGTAGGTATGTAATATACAAATTAGTTAACTCATAATCTAAAGATAAAGAATCTATTAAGCATAAAGAGGCTAACATGAATATATGTATTAGAAAACCTCTTAAGGTATACTCTTCATTTCTAAAGCACTTGCAATAACTCCCTTTCTTATGAAAACTCACAGCAATCCTGTAGGGCAGAGTAGACATGTCTGGGTTGACTTGAGAAACAAATTCATGGACATTCATATGTATATAAGACAGTTTTCTATAAAAGAGCAGTTGTATATTGAGAAAACATCCAACCCAGTCCAGAGCAAGTCCATAAGTCCAATATTATTAGCCCATATATTCAATACCAGTCTATAAATTCCTCCTCACACATGGAATGATGCCGAATGCAGGAAGATCACAGGCTAGTGAGTGGAAGTCTTGTGGATCCAGTGGCGGTGGAAGCATCTCATTGCTGGCATGGGTCTCCATGTGACTCCTCCAGCTCCTGGGCTCTGGCTCCATCAGTATAGCTCCATGTGGTTCATCAGCCGTAATGTGGAAGCAGAGAGAAAGACAGGAGTTCCTAGAATCATCAGGGGATGACCTTGTCCACACAGAGGTATTATTGACTATGACTTGATTGACAGGCTAGACTCCACCTCTTTGCAAGTTGACAGGAGATTATGTAATTGCCACACTGCCCCTGTGAATTTTTGATACTATACTGCTTTGCAAGAGTAGAAAACCTTTCTCACGAAGAAAGCCTTGCAGCCCAATGCTTAGTGTTATGTCACTGGAACTCCATGGTATAGATATGCAATGAATATTTTTCTAAACTTTTTAGATCAACCAGATGGCAACAGCTCCAGATTCTCAGAGACTAAAGCTATTAAGAGAAGTTGCTGGTACTAGAGTATATGATGAGCGGAAAGAAGAAAGCATCTCCTTAATGAAAGAAACAGGTAAAATGAGTGTGGTTATATCTGATGCAGGTAAATTGACATGATTATAACTTTCACTTATTGACTGTCTCATCCAGTATCTCACATAATATGGAAACAAGAACTTTTGGGCTGAGCCCCTGTGGCAAAACAAGCAAACAAACTTTTTACACATTAACAATATACACTTTAATTAACACTGAGTGGTGAGGCAAGAGTAACACTGTCTGTGTTGGTGTCAGCTTAGTGTCACCTTGGCTGGGTCATGATTCCTGGTGATTGGGCTGCTGTAGTATATTGATGTAATCTGGCACTTGTGCAATGACATGATCATCTTCCACTTTGGGGTTTGATGTGCTCATCCTCTTTCTGGTAGCATCAGTTTTCACATAATGGACTGCTCTTTGGAATCTAATCACTTCAATAAGTAAGGAGTGGTGTATTTCTTGCTTATGCAAGATACTTTGTTATAATAGAGAATTTACATCTTTTTTTTTTTTTTTTTTTGGGGGGGGCATCACTGCTCTCCGGTGGTGGGAGTAGGAGGCCCAGCCCCACTGCTGGGCAGTCCCGCGCACAACCACTACGCCACCGGGGCTCAGCCCAAGAATTTACAACTTTTATGTATTTTTGGGAACAAATTAATTTGAGTCACTTAAAATTTGAGACTTCCATTTAGCTCTTTGCATAAAGAAGTGCAACAGTTAGATAAGAATTCTTTTTTTTTTTGGCATCACTGCTCTCCGGTGGTGGGAGTAGGAGACCCAGCCCCACTGCTGGAATTGAACCTCCGTCCCAGTGGGCCGCAGTCCCGCGCACAACCACTACGCCACCGGGGCTCAGCCCGATAAGAATTCTTTTACAAGTCCACTCTCTGGAGCCTCTGGTTTCCTCATCGTTGCTAGTGAGGACAGCAAATTTGTATGCATTCCTTTTTTTAAAAAGTTGGATTATCTATTTGTATTAAGTATTAAGATACTTAGAGCAAAAAAAAAAGATACTTAGAGCAAGTCGATTTAAAAGTTTGAATTTAGAATCTTCATTAATGCATTTTTTTGGAGGGTTTAGGGGTTTTTTTTTTTGGCATCACTGCTCTCTGGTGGTCATGGGCGCTACCCAGCGCTGCTCCTGAGAGCCGCCGCTGGATTTGAACCACCAAGCCCTCAGGCCGTAGTCCCACACTCAGCCACTTACACCACCGGGGCTCAGCCCTTCATTAGTACATTATCACTTACTCTTAAGTCTGTATCATATTTGGCTTACAATGGGTTCTAGGTTCAAAATACGACTGACAGACATTGTCATCTTTTGTATCTATAAAGTCTTCTCTTGTCCTTTGTTTTGAGGAGTAAAGGGACAAAGTAGCACTCTGGCTAGAATAGAGTAAGTATTCGTATTTGTCAGTGATAATTAGTGCTTTTATCAATAGACAAAATATCAACTGACAAAATTGACAATGCATTGTTTTTATTAATGTTTTGGGAATGCATATTGGCTTAAAACAGGGAAATTCTTACCCCATGTAATAAAAGAATTATAAAGTGTTTGTTGATCCTTTGCATAATAAAGCACTTTAATTCTATTTTAGTGTCTTAAGTTTGGTTACCATGTTATCAAAGAAGTACTGTCAGAAGTTCTTAAAATTAGGTTTAATTCATGGCTTATTGAATAAATTATACTAGTACTTAAAAAAATATTCAACTTCTTTCTCCCCCTCCCCATTTTTTTTTAAGAGGGCAAGCGGGAAAAAATCAATGAATTATTAAAATACATTGAGGAGCGATTGCATACCTTAGAGGAAGAAAAAGAAGAGCTAGCTCAGTATCAGAAGTGGGATAAGATGAGACGAGCCCTGGAATATACCATCTACAATCAGGAGCTTAACGAGACTCGTGCTAAGCTTGATGAGGTAGATGATTTCTATTTACCAATTTAAGTCAGATTAACCTTGATTTTAAATTAAAAAACATTGAACTATGCTGCTGTGTTATCTGTTTATTAATGTAGTCATGCGACTATCTAGCCCTGTGATTTTTTTTTACTATGTTAATTCCATGTTATATTTCAATCATATTAAATAAAAATTTACCTGAATGAATTAGCCAACAATATTTTTATTTCTGTTTACACATATAAAAATACCTGGACTCTTGTAATCCATGAGGTTGTGCCTGAAGTATATCTGAATGGTGGTGTCAGGAAGACCAACCTAAGAGGAAAACCAGCTTTATAGCTTCTTAGCTTTAAAAAATGTCTTTGCTAATTAGAATTATTGACATTTTGAACAACAACAAAATTGTAGGTAATGGTAATACTTAGGATTATCTGTTTAAAGAAAACCATTAAAAGTTTTAGGGCAGGGGTCAATTGAAAATAGCCCAGGTAGTGCAGTAGTTGAGCACTTGACTTAACTGAAAGGCCTGCTGGTCAGACCCACAGGAGAGGTGGCTCTCTGCTTCTGTGAAGACAGCCTCAGAAACCTTATGCAGCAGCTCTATTCTCTCTGCCCTACCGTAGGCGTCAGTGAATTGGAACTCAGTGACAGCGGCATTGGTTTTTGTGAAAATGTTGGAAGTAAATGATTACTTATAGTTTAAGTTATAGTAAGACATTTTTATTAGCTCTCATGAAATATTGAAAAATATATCTTTTAGAAATAATAGCTTGTTTCATGGATCTTTCCCCCCAACCCCTTAGCTTTCTGCTAAGCGAGAAACTAGTGGAGAAAAATCCAGACAATTGAGAGATGCCCAGCAGGATGCCAGAGATAAAATGGAGGTAAGGTTATTAATTAACCCAAACCTAGTGTAAAATTTTTATTTCACCCTTACATGCCAGAATTCTAAAAATGTAACCAGAGGCAGAGATTGAGAACTGGAAGACAGTACAGGCAGTCAGTTTCTGGCTTATGTATAGGTAAGTTCCAACAAAGACTTCTGATTCTTACTTGAGAGTAAGAAAAAGCTCAACACATGATGAAGAATTTGTTGCTAGTAGAAACTAATCCTGTTTGCCTAAAGGAAAATTTACATAACATTGGAGAGCAAGCAAAGGTGGTCAATTGGAGGTCCCTCACTCTGGAACTTAGAGGAGCCCTGGTGGTGGAGTGGTTAGACTTTGGGCTGCATTTGAAACCAGCCACCCTTCTTGGGAGATAGACAGGCTGTGTACTCCCAGAAAGAGCTGCAGTCTCGGAAACTCAGAGAGGAGTCCGTCCTGTCGTGTGCGGTTGCTGTGAGTCCACACTGACTCGTGAGTTTGATTTTCGGTTTCCTCAGGGACTTGGTGGAGCACCAAAAGTACAGTCGAAAGAAAAAGTGTTAGTGATGTCATAATTCTGCTGATTGCATGACTTACATTTTAAATAGGATATTGAACGCCAAGTTAGAGAACTGAAAACAAAAATTTCAGCCATGAAAGAAGAAAAGGAACAACTTAGCGCTGAGCGTCAAGAACAAATTAAGCAGAGGACCAAGTTGGAACTTAAAGCCAAGGATTTACAAGATGAGTTGGCAGGCAATAGTGAACAAAGGGTAAGTTAAAGTTGTTCCCGTAAGTAGGAGCTGCAGGACTGTGTTCTGAAGTTGTGCTATGTTGAAATAATTGGCACTAAAGTGTAGCAACTCGGTACTATTTTAAAGTTTTGAAAAGTTAGTTTTGTGTAACAAGTTTCCTTTTCTCAAACTTTTTAGAGGAACCAGGTTAGATTTATAAATTAGGAAAACAGAATAAGCATATTGAATTTTTACTCTCTGATTGATTGCAGAAACGTTTATTAAAAGAGAGGCAGAAGTTACTGGAAAAAATAGAAGAAAAGCAGAAAGAACTGGCCGAAACAGAACCTAAATTCAACAGTGTAAAAGAAAAAGAAGAGCGAGGCATTGCTCGGTATTTTCTTCATAATTCTTCTGTAGAGCTGATAAAATTATGAATTAAGAAGGCACTAACTGTGATTAAGGACAAAAATAGATGTTCACTGAGAAAATATAGTCAGTGTTAAACAACTACTGCTGTATGCATGTTATCTATATTTGTACGCTACTATTGTATGCATATCACCTACGTTTTATTTCTACTTAAAAACCCTAGGAGATCAACATTACTCCCTTACTAAATTCAGCAAACTCGAGTCTCAGGCAGCTTAAGTAATTTGCTAATGATAAATAGCTAGATCTTGAAACATGCATAATGTTGGTGCATTTTTATTTTTTATATTTTTGATGCATTACCAAAATGGCATCTTACTGTATGTTATTATGCAACTTTGATTTTTTTTTTTTTATTCAGCTTTATTTGCCATCTAGATGTTTCATATCTGGACTTACCAAAGTTTGTAGTTTTCACATTTAACTTAGTATATTATCAAGTTTTTGTAGGTTCCATCTTGTTTTAAAGAACCCTGGTGGTGCTGTTGGGTAAATCTGGGACTGCAAACTGCAAAGTCTTTGAATCAAATCTTTACAGGTTCATTATCCTTATATAGGGTGCCTATGAGCTAGGGATTAGAATCAAATCACTGACAGGTTTGTTATTCTGTTTTTGTTTTGGTGATGTTTTAGTGATTTGTCTATTTAGACCTCTTATCTATTTTATTCTTTTTTTTTTATGGGGGGACATCACTGTTTAACTGTTTATCTATTTTATAATAAAGATATTTTTGTTCATTCACTGTTCTCTGTACTATAAAAGAGTCTCAATTTTAAATTTTTAGTTTTATTATTTTTTTAAAGTAACACAAGAAACAAAAATTTATTTGCCTGGGATTATTGAAAGCTTTAAAACTCGAGTCTAAATTTTAGTTTTATTTTTACAATTGTATTTTTTTATTATAAGGAGAAAGGAATGGTTAAATTTAGATGGTTTTTTTTTTTTTTTAAGTTTTGAGATAAGGAACTAGAACTGAAAGTTCAGTACCTCAACAGAGACCAGATAAGAACGTGAGATCTGTCTGCAATTCTTGGGGCATGGGGTGTTCTACCCAAGTCTTAACTGTAGTTTAATAATGTAAAACTACTTTAAGAGGTTCTATACATATACAACTGTTGCTCTTTATACTTTATAGTTACTTACCTTTTCTCTCATTAAAAGATGGGTTCATTCTTTCTGTAACTTTTAAGCCATGACCATGTACAGTTAAAATTACAAGTTTTCATTGAATTTGGTTCCTTTTTATTTGCTTTTTATTCATTCTCTTCCTTGCCTATTTTGTACAGACTGGCTCAAGCTACCCAGGAAAGAACAGATCTCTATGCAAAACAGGGAAGAGGAAGCCAGTTCACATCTAAAGAAGAAAGGGATAAGTGGATTAAAAAAGAACTAAAGTCCTTAGATCAGGCCATAAATGACAAGAAAAGACAGATTGCTGCTATACATAAAGATTTGGAAGACACAGAGGCAAATAAAGAGAAAAATCTGGAACAGTATAATGTAAGGATTTTACAACTATTTCATGAAAACTTTTCAATAGTGATAGTATCTTGAATTCTGTCTCTTAAGTTTTATTTTTGCACAAGTTTACATTCTACTTTTTAAATATACCAGTCAGGTACTTATTTAGAAAAAGCCCAAACAGTTTAACTTTAAACATATATAGTCTTTTTTTTTTGAAAGAGTTTTCTTTTCCATGCCGAGTAAAGGTTTATTTTATTCTCTAGAAAAGAATATTATTTTGTTTCCTGATTAACTCCCCTCACACCACCCCTCGCCTCCACCCCCAATAAAACAATGTCTTGACAAGTAGTAGGCTTTTGATAATTAGTAATTATTTTCTAAGTGCATGACTGTTTCTTTTAAACTTTAGCCAGAGAATATTAGAAATTTTTTAATTCAAGTTATAAGCAGGCTTCAAAAAGTTTGTGCAAAATAGAACAAAAACATAACGAATTTTCCCAGGATTACTTTTAAGCCCCTTGTTTATAGTTTATTAACTGTTCCTGAAATCAGGCTTATTTTCTTAAAAGTTTTGCTTCTGTATAGGTTCTAGGTTATAAAATGTTCTAAAAACATACTGTATCATGTTGCGAATGTGTAAAAGGGCAATTTGAAAAATATGCACTGCCATGTTTTGAGAACTTTATGTATTACCCCAAATTCGGGGGTGTGTGTGTGTGTGTTTAAATATAAGTGGTAAGTTTTAAGTCATTAATGAACAAATTAACTGCATTTTAATGATATTTCCCAAAGTAACTTATATTTCAGGTTATGTTCTGGTGGTATGTTTTTTTATAAAGAACATTTGAGATTGAAAGTTTGGAAACCATTTCAATGATGTATACTGAAATATAAGAAATTACATGTATGTAAAGTATATCATTTAATAAGCTTTAAAAGCATAATCCTAGTAATTCCTCTGTCCCCCTCTTCCCTTTTTCTTCTCAGGCAATTACTGATCTGCTTTCTGTCACTGAATTAGTTTACATGAAACTGAATTTTTAATTCAAATTGTTTTATTCCTATAGAAACTGGATCAGGATCTTAATGAAGTCAAAGCTAGAGTAGAAGAACTGGACAGGAAATACTATGAAGTGAAAAACAAGAAAGACGAATTACAAAGTGAAAGAAAGTACGTATGGACTAAAATATACCCCCTTTAAAAAATAACACTATTCATTGGCTATTATATGATTTTTATGTTATAAATTAACTGTCCGTGTTATATTACAGCATTTTATTTTAAACTGTATTGTTAGTGCATCTTTGTAGTGTTTTAAACTTAAAAGACACTCCCAATTTTTATCGCTTAGTTACTTGTGGAGAGAAGAGAATGCTGAGCAGCAAGCGCTTGCTGCTAAGAGAGAAGATCTTGAAAAGAAGCAGCAACTTCTTAGAGCAGCCACAGGAAAGGTGGGCGAGGTTTTTAATTACCGAAGTTCACAGGGAATCCTGAGTTAGCCCTTGCTACCCAAGAATTGGTTAGCTTTTGAGCTGGGTCATTGGTTCCAGGTAATGAGTGCACAACACTTGTCCCATAAATATGAGCCAGGAGGGGTGTAAATCATCTCACTAGGACTCATACTATTAATGATAGCTCCTTGTGTTTTCTTTTTTTTGTGGGCATCACTGAGCTCCTTGTACTTTTCAGATGACAAGCGCCGCCCCCCCCCTTTAAATCATATTATTGGGGGTCACGCAGCTCTTATCACAATCCATCCATCCATCCATTGTATGCAAAGCACATTTGTACCTTTGTTGCCATTATCATTCTTGCTTTCTATTAGCGCTCATATTTCCCCTCCCCGCCCCTCCCTCCCTCCCTCGTGAGCCCTTGATAATTTATAAATTACTGTTATTTTGTCATATCGTACACTCCCATTTCTCCCTTCACCCACTTCTGTGTTGTCCGTACCACAGGGAGGAGATTATATGTAGAACCTTATAATTGGTTTCCCCTTTCTACTTCACCTTTCCTCCACCCTTCCATTATTACCACTCTCCCACTGATCTTGAAGGAGTCATCTGTCCTGGATTCCCCATGTTATCAGTTCCTATCTGTGCCACTGTACACCCTCTGGTCTAGCCGGATTTGTAAGGCAGAGTTGGTATCATGATAGTGAGGTGGGGTGAGCATTGAAGAACTAGAGGAAAGCTGCATATTTCATCATTGTTTTTACTGTGCCCGGACTGGCTCGTCTGAAGAGCCCCTTTTTAATGTAGGTCTTTAAAGAGCAGAACTTAGATGAGGCGTTGCATGTATTATGCCGTACTTCATGAGGCGATGTGTGCTGGAGAGAATATGTAGTTTAATCTCTGATGTGTTGAGGGTGTGGAATATTATTACATGAATCACTTGGCGTGAGTGTCATGGGTAATATTACTTAACATTTTCTTAACATCTAATTCGAACAGGCCATTTTAAATGGAATAGACAGCATAAACAAAGTGCTGGACCACTTTCGACGAAAAGGAATAAACCAGCATGTTCAGAATGGCTACCACGGCATCGTGATGAATAACTTTGAGTGTGAGCCGGCTTTCTACACCTGTGTGGAAGTCACTGCTGGAAACAGGTCACTGTCCGCTGATACTTAAAGCTGTTTGAGGGAAGGGAGCTTAAGAAATAGGAAACAGCTTTTTGAAGAACAGCACATCTCCCCTTCTTCTATCTTGGTGCTTTATTCAACTTGCTAATGAAAAATGCCGTTGCTAAATATCCCTAATTTCAAAGAGTAAATCTTTTTTTTTTGAGACTTAACTTTCTTCTACTCCCCTCCTCTACATAGGAATGCTCTTGTTTGTTTATTTATTTATTTATTTTTTATTTTGGGACATCACAGCCCTCTGGTGGTCATGGGAGCTATCTAGAGCTGCTCCTGAGAGCTGCCACTGTATTTGAACCGCCAAGCCCGCAGGCCACAGTCCTGCACTCAACCACTTAGGCCACCGGAGCTCAGCCCATGTTTGTTTATTTTTATGATACAAATTAGTTTGTGTAGAAAAAAAATGTATCATCGAATACTTAAAATGTTTATACTACTTTAGCCATAAAGATGTCTCTTGTTCTGTTTGCATGTAGGTTATTTTATCATATTGTTGATTCAGATGAAGTCAGTACAAAGATTTTAATGGAGTTTAATAAAATGAATCTTCCTGGAGAAGTAACTTTCCTGCCTCTCAACAAGTTGGATGTGAGAGATACTGCCTACCCTGAAACCAATGTGAGTGGCCGTATGTTAAACTCTTAGGTTTCTGCAAGTTCCCTCTTCCCCTTTAATCTGATGAGCACATGCTAGTAGTGCCAGGTACCGTATGTTGGGATTCAGTGGTGACTGAAAAGGACGTGTCCTTCTGTCGTGCAGCATACTTGGAGAAAGAGGTTATAGCCAAAACAGGAAACAAATCAGTGCAACTCTGCAGTGTTAAAAGCCATAAGCAGAGTGTATTGTGCAATTATTGTGCTTTTTAAAAAATCTTATGATTTATAAATTTTTTAAAATAATGATGTAATAGACTGAAAGAAAATGTCTGCTTTTGTTACTAATGGTACTCTGTGTTGTAGAATTAATTTATTGAGCATATACCTAGCCAGCCATTCCCACAGTGGGGCAGCAGTTTCCATTTGAACATTTTAATGACGTGGATTCTGTTCTTCAAGCTGAGTAGCCATTCTCACCCTCTTTTTGTGAGTTGTTCCTGCTCCATTAACATAATAAACTCTCGACCCTCTAAGGTTTCTATAGATTCTGTGTGCTTTCTCTGTGAGTTTGATCTCACATATGTCATCAGACTTCATCAAGGCAAATTCTTTTTAATGATTTTTTTTGGGGGGGGGGGGAGCATCACTGCCCTCTAGTGGGAATAGGAGGCCTAGCGTTGCTCCTGGAGAGCTGCTGCTGGATTTGAACTGCCAAGCCAGTGGGCCGCAGTCCCGCACACAACCACTGTGCCATCAGGGCTCAGCCCAAGGCAAATTCTTTCTGGCGTTTTTCTAGCCTCAGCATTCCAGAAAGCTTGGGAGTCCAGAAGAATTTGAAATTTTGTTCAGCATTTTACCCCATTTGATCAGGAATCTTTTATAGACTCTTTGACCAAAATATCAGTAAAGTTAGCCAGCAACCATTCGGTTCTGGTCTTCATGGCACAGGAGTTGTGATTCCTGCAGGCATCAAGCCATACATTTCCTATTCTCCCATTGCTGACTCCTTTTTCTGTTACTCCAGGTAAATGTAGACCAGTTTCATACTTGGGTAGCTACTTAAAAGATCTCAAGACCCCTGCCACTACAAAACGAATTCTAGGAGGTAAAACAGAAGCACTAAATTTGCTACTTGGCCAATTCATTGGATGCCCTATGAAATTAGGACTCCAAACCTTCAAACGAAGCGATGAAATCCCATAAAGAATTTGGTTGCAGATAGTAGTAACTCTCTTTGTTATCAGTATAGCTATCAAACAACTGTTGCTAACTTTCTATAGACATACAACTTACGTACCACACTTAACACGATCAGCAGTGTAGCCCCACCCAACAACAAAATAGGTTTTTTTATCACCATAAAATGAAACTTTAACTGGAATAAAAATGTTCTTTTGACACTATTGGAAAAAAAAATGTATTGCTATAGCACGTTGATGGCAGTAGTAATATTTTAGAATCTTCCAAAGTTAAAAGATGCCTTATGGGGCTGAGCCCCGGTGGCATAGTGGTTGTGTGCAGGACTGCGGCCCACTGGTATGGGAGGTTCAATTCCAGCTCCACAGGAGCAAAGGCTGGGCCTCCTCCTCCCACCACCAGAAGGCAGTGATGCCCAAAAACAAAAACAAAACAAAAAAAAAAGATACCCTATGAGAGAGAAGGTCCAATAATTTAAATAAGACAGTGAGAATCTTATGTGACTAAAAGTTCCAGCGTTTTTCTCCTTGCAAATCTAAAAACAATGTTGGAACTTTCGGGAGTGAAAATCTTAAAAACATGCACATGAAGCCAGATAGACTAATGCTCGTAGTGTGGTTCCATTTAAACCAACTTCGTCAATAAAACGGTGTCAGTGATAGAACTGGAAAACGGTGGTAGGAAGTGATTTGCCACAAAAGTCATCATAGTAGTGGCTAAGTTCAATAAAGGACCTCTGGTGGTAACCACCATGTGATTAGGAAAGGGCTTTTGGAGTGTTGCCAGTGTTTTGTTTCTTGCCCAGCATGGTGATTATGTTAGTGTTGTCTTCATGATTCCTCATTAAACATGTCATGTTTATAACCTTTATGTAAGATACAGGTCATTGTTTTTTAAAGTTCTATGCATTCCAACAGTTTAGGAGGAAGAGAAGTAATTTAAATTTGATGCAATTTATAAAATTAAAACATTTGAAGCATACTATCCTAAGTGTTCTATATGTATTAAGTCAGTCTTCACAACACTAGGGAGAAGGTATTGTCATTTTCCCAATCTTTTGAACAAAGTAACCTTTCTTCGTTAGGAAAGGTAAGCAAGTTGTCCAGAGCACATGTCTCATGAGTGGTGGGGCCAGGATTGCAAGCAGACAACCTGACTTTAGAGCCAATAAACTCTTTTATCATTTGTCTATCTCAATAGTTAACAAGATATTTTGGTGGCATGATTGTTATAACATAAAAACATAATTTGAAATGTTATAAAAAGGCATTTGTGTTAGTTTGTAAATTTTGTAAAGATGTCACCTGCATTTCTACAAACTTTTTTTGTTTTTTAATCTCTGCTGACAAAACATTTGTTTTTAGGATGCTATTCCTATGATCAGTAAACTGAGGTATAATCCCAGATTTGACAAAGCGTTCAAACATGTTTTTGGAAAGACGCTCATTTGTCGTAGCATGGAAGTTTCAACCCAGCTGGCACGCGCCTTCACCATGGACTGCATTACTCTGGAAGGTTTGTAGTGATAATTCTTGGCTTTGAGTAAATAAATTGAAATGAATTATCTAACACATGTGATATGCCTGATGAGAGAATCTGATATAGAAGTTAAAAGTCAGATAAGTTTTAAGGATATTTAAAAGCTTGTGTTCTTGGCTGCTCTGAAGCTTTTAAGATTTGATAAGGTTTTCTTTGTGTACTTTTTTCTGTATATTTTGCTGTGTTTTAGTGAAAGCTGAACCAACTATCAGCCAAGGCACCTAATTTTACCACAAAAACTGCAATAAAAATGTGCTGAAAAACTTAGATTACACTTGAGTGTATGAGGTAATTTTTTCTTTAATAGGTTTTTTTGTTTTATTTTGTTTTTTTGTGGCATCACTAATAGGTGTTTTTTTAATGGATCGTCTTACTCATGGACTGTCCCTACTTTGTGTGCTGTTTGTTACTTTGCTAACAGACAACCTGGGATAGTTTTGATCAAGGGTTGAGAGTGTATCTAGGGTAGTAATTTCAAGGACTTCTCTAGACTCAACTGGTATAGTAAGTAAAATAGTTAAGAAATTAAATTCTGTTCTGTGTTCTTCCATATCACGTCCCCTGAACAGAGCAGTTAATAGTGCTAGACACCGTCTAGTTCTCTGTTCTCACAGTAGATGAAGCCATTGCTCTGTGTTTCTGTTGAGCCCTCTAGATTACTGTCTTCTCTCAAAAACATTGGTATTTCTTAACTCTTCTTTGCTCCCGACAAGTTCAGACCCATTATCTTTTTCTTGGCTACTTGTGAGGTTTTAAGACCTCAGACAACTATTCAATTCTGTAGGATGCAGAACATGAACTGTGATCTGTTTCCTATCAGTTGACCGAGTTGGTAGGAGATGTATGTCCCCATGAAACCAATCTCAAAGAGTATTTATTTGGTCCTGGAAATTTAACTCAGTGCTATCATCTAAAAAGAATCCAAATGCAATTTCACAATTATCCCAAGATGTTTTTCTATCTGGTTTCTGAAGAATGATACATGCATTATATCTTTAGAAAATTTTTTTTTTGGCGGGGGGGCATCACTGCTCTCCGGCGGTGGGAGTAGGAGGCCCAGCCCCACTGCTGGAATTGAACCTCCGTCCCAGTGGGCCACAGTCCCGTGCACAACCACTACGCCACCGGGGCTCAGCCCAGAAATTTTTAATATAGGGTCATTTCCCTTATTTCTTCCCCTCGGACTTTCCTTGCTATTGAATTTGTTATATTTTTGCATGATTAGACTTAGGTTTGATATTGTTGGCATGAATAGCACATGAGTGATGTGTACTTAATGTTTCTTTTTTTTGTTTGTTTGGTTTTTTTTTTTGGTGGCATCCCTGCCCTGGTGGAAGTAGGAGGCACAGCCTTGCTCCTGGAGAGCTGCTGCTAGATTTGAACCGTCAACCGTGTGGGCCGCAGTCCCGCACACAACCACTATGCCACCAGGGCTCAGACCCTTAATGGTTCTTATAGTGTGTGTGTTCCACTGTCAGTGTTGCTAAGCTTATTAATAGATCTCTCAGTTATAAAGATACAGTTATCATTTTAAGAAGGACCCCTGATAGCATTAGTGAGTTACATGTTAGTCTGCTAGCTGCAAGATCAAAAGTTTGAAGTTTCCATCTTGAAGAAAAAGTGAGGCTTTAGTCCCATAAAGATACAGTGTCTTGGAAACTCACAGGTGCAGTTCTGCTCTGTCCTGTAGGGTCGTTGTAAGTCAGAATTCACTCAGTGACAGTGAATTTGGTTTGGTTGAGTTTATTACGTAGTTACTGCTGTAGTTATGTACTTGACTATGTCAATATATTATTGAATAAAGTTATTTTACAGAATTTTTGTTTTATGATTTTGTTTTCTTAAATAGGTGACCAAGTTAGTCATCGGGGTGCACTAACTGGAGGTTATTATGACACAAGGAAGTCTCGACTTGAATTACAAAAAGATGTTAGAAAAGCAGAAGAAGAACTAGGTGAGCTTGAAGCAAAGCTCAATGAAAATCTGCGCAGGAATATTGAAAATATCCTTTTGTCTTGTTTCATGATAAATATGTGGCGAAAGAACTGTTTTGGCTGTAGTATATAGTCTTTTGCATGTTAGGTGTTTTCTCATGCAATGGGCAAGTTTTTCATGTGTTTCATGTTAGCTATTTTATTTAAGCAAAACACATATATTTAGCTTTTAAAGACTGGGAAAATTGAGAACATTTTACTATTAATCGATTGCTTAACTGTTAAATAATACTAGTGAGTATTTTATTATGTGCTTCCCCTGTTGTCACAATACTTAAAATGTAAATAGTTACACACAGAGTATTGGGAAATACCAAGTAAAAGGAAGGTGTTGATAGGAACTAATTCCCCACATTTGATATTTCAGTTAGATTTAGTTATTCCATTACGGGCAAGCTTACTCTGTTTATAAAGCTACTAGTATCTTAAGTATAATCAATTATGAACTTGGTACTTTGGAGGTGAAAAGATAAGAATTCATGAAATGCTAGACTTCATTTAGCTTCTTATAAAATTTTTTATATAAGCATTATTAAAAGATTATGTTATTTTGGGAATTAATGGCATAAAATATTTTTAGGTTTTATGATTGGACTCATTGTGTTACTTTATTTAGCATGATTCTTGCCCACAATGAAGAAAAGTAACTTATTTAGAAGTTATATATACACACACACACACACACACACACATTATATTAAAGAAAAAGTTTAAAAAAACCAAAGGGAATTCAGAGCATGTGGCATATTTACAACTTGGAGAGACTTTTCCTTAGCCTAGTGTATGGATTAATAATGAAATTGATCAGTTGATGAACCAAATGCAGCAGATAGAGACCCAGCAACGGAAATTTAAAGCATCCCGAGATAGTATATTATCAGAAATGAAGATGCTAAAAGAGAAGAGACAGCAGTCAGAGAAAACCTTTATGCCTAAGGTTCGTAAGTAAGCCTTTTGTTGTAGAGTTGTTTTAATTGTGTAGAATTAAAAATTGATTTTTTTTTAAATCATAGAGGTGGTTTGAGTGTTGTTCAGATCCATGCTTTTGGATATGCTTACATTTGTCTTTAACAACCATCCTTAATACCTTGGGTACTCATTTTGTAGACCATATACAAACTTTAGTGCACGAAGAAGCATTTGAGTTATAGCATAATAGTAGGCTTGACATTGAATTTTATCAGTAACTATTTTTTTCTGTAAAACACTGTTTATGGAGTTACTGGAATGCTTTATTACATTTTTTCCAGATTGTATTATAGTGAGTAGAGGGCAAATCAGTGACTTATTAGAAGTGATGATATATATTGATCTGATAAACTGAAAGAAGCATTCATCAAAAATTTTTACATAGTGCACACACACATAAAAATAAATTTAAAGACTCCGTGTCATCAGGTTGATACCACCTTATATCAATTCTCTCTGACAGATAGTATTTTTGCATAGTGTTTCTATGGCTTTAAATCTTTTTTTTTTTTTAATTATTTTATTGGGGCTCATACAGCTTTTACCACAATCCATGCATCCATCCACTGTGTCAAGCATTTTTGTACATATGTTGCCATCATTTTCAGAACATTTTCTTTATACTTAAGACCTTGGCATCAGCTATTTTTTCTTCCTTCCCTCATGAACCCTTGATAATTTACAGTTTTTTTCATGTCTTAGGCTGACTGATGTCTCCTTTCACCCATGTTTCTGTTGTCTGTACCCCGAAGAGTGTTATATGTAGGTCATTGTCGACTGCCCTTCTCCCCATACTTTGCCTTACCCCTACGGGTGTTGCTACTCTCATTATTGGTCCTGAGGGGGTTATCTGTTCTGGATGCAGATTGGATTGAATTTTGACATTGCAAGGAGGCGGAAAGATGTGGATCTAAGGCTATAAATTTTCAGGTAGCAGACTGTCATATTTTTGTCTGGTGGAACAGCTAGTGAATTTGAATGCCCTTCTAGTCTTTGACCTTTCAGCTAACTAAATGCTTAACTACTGTGCCACCAGAGTTCTCTACATAGGGCCTAAAAAGCACTCAAGCATCCAAGAGTGAAAGAAATTAGCCACATTTTTAAAAAAATTTTTTTTAGGCATCACTGCCCTCTGGTGGTGGGAGTAGGAGGCCCAGCCTTTGCTCCTGTGAGCTGGAATTGAACCTCCATTCCAGTGGGCCGCAGTCCTGCGCACAACCACTACGCCACCGGGGCTCAGCCCTACATTTTTCTTTCATGACTCACAGAACTTTTTCTTTATGTTCTTTTTTGGGGGGGGCATCACTGCTCTCCGGTGGTGGGAGTAGGAGGCCCAGCCCCACTGCTGGAAGTGAACCTCCATCCCAGTGGGCCGCAGTCCTGCACACAACCACTACGCCACCGGGGCTCAGCCCCTTTATGTTGTTAAGAATTTGTATGAAGACTTATTTACATCATATAATTTGTGTTAATTATACAATGTATGATCTGTTTTTCATGCCCTTATACTTGTATCATGAGCATTTTTGTTATTAGATAGCCTAATTATCAATTTTAATGGAAATCTAATATTTGAATTGATATAACTATTTACTTAGCTCACTTTATATCAAATTTAGTTTGTGTTCAGTTTTTCACTTTTAAATTAGTATAATATTGTTAACACTTCTATTAATAAGTGGATAATCTCATACAGCAACGAAGCTTGCAAAGTTTGGAAGCAAGTTTACATGCCATGGAATCTACCAGAGAATCATTAAAAGCAGAATTGGGAACAGATTTGCTCTCTCAACTTAGCCTGGAAGATCAGAAGAGAGTAGATGCACTGAATGATGAAATTCGGCAACTTCAGCAGGCAAGTATGATCGACAGGGGAAAAACTTCCATTGATAATTAATATTGTGAGAATTGCCTTGCTAGCTAAAGGAATGCAAAAGAATGCGATATTAAGAGCATAAAACTGAATTGGACTTCTAACATCCTTACAAGTTAAATAAGATTTTTTTTTTAACTTGTTCTGGATATGTTAGGATTATGTAAGAAATATGTATTTTCTGCTCTCTTATTTAATTCATATGTGTTACTAGTAAAAAGCCTGAGTTTATTAGATTTGCCATATTATTGAATATTTTTACATATTTAAGTATTTCATTTTGAGTAAAAATTTAAACAGCACTTGATTTTGTTTGTTTGTTATTGTTTGAAGTGAACTTGTTTGTCACAAGATTCCAAGTCCATTTGTTTCACTTTACTCCTTCTTTTCTTTAAGCCACTCAGACCACTTTTAAGTTTGAGGGCTAAGAAAACTGGAGGGAGATGCAAAGATTTTAACAACCAACACATCTAAAAAAAATTACAAAGCAAGAAAAGGTTAATACTTTAAAGTATTTACATCTTAAAAAGAAGTAGAAAGCTTAGAAAATACTTTAAATATAGAGTTGAATGCATAAACAAGTACACGAAGATTGTATGTGTAGGACCTATTGCAGTGCACATGGGCATCAACTCCAGTGGTGTGCTGTTCCTGTGAGAGATGTGGACAACTGACTGACTTTCTTCTTTTAGGAAAACAGACAGTTGCTGAATGAAAGGATTAAATTAGAAGGCATTATAACTCGCGTCGAGACATATCTCAATGAGAATCTGAGAAAACGCTTAGACCAAGTAGAACAGGTATGTTGTTTGCCGAGGGTTTCTTGATGAGCTTACCTCTGGTCCAGAGCATGGGTCTGGGGGACAGAAAGGCTACCGTCTGACCGCCCACCCTGGGGCTGAGTTCTAGCTTACAATCCTACAATATACGATTTGCGTTCTTTTTTATGGTTACTATTCTGTCATATTGTCGATACTCATTATATGTTAATATTTTTCAGTAGTAGTTGTCATGCTGAGAACTTTTCTAGTAATGACATCATTACTTGCCCCCTCCTCCCCAATGAGCGCTATAAGTTATTCGCACTCACATGAAATACATTTTGTTTTCTATATCCAATATAGTAACAACTATAGAAATTTTTGGCAATCTTACATTGTAAAACTAGCGATTTATAGATTTTACTATTGGATATTTATGAATTCTTTTGGTATTAAAGGAACTTAATGAACTGAGAGAGACAGAAGGGGGCACTGTCCTCACTGCCACAACGTCAGAACTTGAAGCCATCAATAAAAGAGTCAAAGATACAATGGCACGATCAGAAGGTGAGTTTTTTGCAGTGAGTTTTTTTTTAATGCAGTTAAACTTAGGCCATTCATTTTATAAAATTGTTTAGTATATAATGAATTATCTAAACTGCCAACAGCATGTACTTAGGGTTTTATGTGTCTTTCCATTGTCAAGAACTATTGGTGATAAATAGAATTTGCCATGTTGATTATAAATTTTAACTTCTCTTTTGTTGAAATATTTGTCACAATTTTATCATAGCTTATTCATTTAGCTGTATTCTGGATTCTGAAAAAAGTTAGAAGTAGCAGAATCAGATTTCTTACAACTTATTGTGGGTCAGAATCATCTTGATGACATTGAGCTTTGTTTCTTTTTGAAGTTGCTGAAAAGAAAGTCATTTTTTAGCTTTTTATAAACCTAAGAAACATTAAATACTGAAACTTGTACTTGATTAAATTTGTTATACATTCTCTTAATTTTGTCCAAAAACATTACAGTAAAACTTGAAGACTGAAAAAACTTAGCATGTTTCTTTTCATAGATTTGATCACAAAGTAAATTCTTTTTTGTTTTGTTTTGTTTTTGTTTTTTGTGGGGGTATCACTGCCCTGTGGTGTGAGTGGGAGCCCAGCCTTGCTCCTGGAGAGCTGCTGCTGGATTTGAACCGCTACACCAGTGGGCCACAGTCCTGCACTCAACCACTACGCCACCGGGGCTCAGCCCGTAATTTCAATTCAATAATACTTTAAACTAGATTGCTGGGTGCTTTCGAGTCGTTTTCAACCCAGCGGCGCTCTACAACTCCTGTAGGATGACTGCTTTGCACTGTGGGTGTGTGTTGTCACGTGAACCTGTTGCACTTTGAAGGGGTTGAAGAGAAGTTGCAGGAAGGAGCCTGGTGGCGCAAGCAATTTTTTTTTT
>PVJH01030103.1:0-25205 GCA_004026705.1 Nesogale talazaci
TTGGTCTCACAGTAGCTCCCTTTTCTCCGCTGTTGCAGCATAACTGCAACCATTGCTAACATGCCTTCCTCCTCACCTTCTCCCTTCCCCCCTCCTCCTGACAGCCAGAATGACCTTTTCAACAATTCCAAGCTCATCATGTGGCCTGTGCTCTTGAATCCCTCAGTAACTCCCTCTGATGCGCAAGATAAAGCTTATATTCTGCTGTATTCTCTGTAAGGCCTTTGGGATCTGGCTACAGTTTACCGCTTCTTCTTCAAGCCCAGACTTCTTACACTGCAAGGCTGATCATCTGGGACCCAACTCAGTTGCCAGCGAGTCGATTGCGATTCAGGTGACCTGACATGTGCTAGAGTTGAACTGCACTCGGTAGAGTGATTGCAGTGAAAAAGGTTTCTCTCGCTATATGGTCTTTCTGATCCTGAGTTGGTTGCTCTGCCAAGATGATTTTTTAGACCACCCTTTTGCAGGGTGATTAGACAATTTTCTATGCAAATAAAATGCTTCTGGTCTATCAAAGGGAGTGGACAGTCTTGACTTATAAAAGGGCTAATTCTGAACCAGAGGTGGAGGGGACCTCTTTGTCAAAAGAAGAGTCAGCTCCACTTGGCTACGCTGGCCCTGAGCAGCGATTCTCTGCACCGTCAGAAGCTTGCCAGATGTGCTGTTCATCGACGGAGAGCACATAGGCAGACTAACGGTGGCCAGGCCCGGGCTGGGGCTGCTGTTCCTGGCACAGCACCTCCCCATGCAGATTGATTCAAATGACATAACTGCCACAGCACCTGTAACGAACTCTCTCCACTTTCTCTCAGCCGCCACCATTTCATCTAATGCCACCAAAGAAAAGGGAGGTTCGCTGCAATAGACGGCTAGTCTCCTCATGGTGGCAATTTCCCTTCTATAGCGCTACTGTTAAGAGACTCAGGCCAAGTGGTGGCTACAAGTTTAGTGTGGCATGGAAAAATCAGATCTTCATCAAATCGATTGTTTCCATACCTGTTTTATCCACCCAGACGATGTTGAGCACTTCAAATTTCACTGATAGGAAGGACATGTGAAGACTCTGGCCAGATGATGGATGCCAATAGGATGTGCTTGGAGTTTCATGAAGAGTGACAACATCCAAAACTTAAGAGATGGTTTCTTTAAATGTGGACTCAGAAATATGGACACTTAAAATGCTACCTTAGGGGGGAAATGGTTTTTGATATATTTTCTAGAGATAAAGGATGGCATGTGGCCTGGAGGTTCATTTGTCCTTTGTTTTGTGAAATCGATAAGACCACAAAATGATTAGGAAATATTAAAAGCTTCCATGGTTCTATTTATATGTACATTAGAGGCAGTCTCCAACTGTTCCTGTAAATCTTCCATGCATTATTTCAGCAGTCCTAATTTAATGCTGATAGACTCTGGATGAAAGTTTTACATTACTAAATGATTGCTGTGCTCTTGGGACCTAAGCTCTCACTTTGAGGCCTTGCACTTGGCTTTGCACTCGATAGTGTATGTTGTGGACCTGCGCCAGGGAATAAGGGATGGCATGGCGGCACCTTAAGTCCAAGCAAACTGAATCCAAAGAGTAGGAAGTACATTGACCTCGACTACTTTCAAAATGCTGCTTTTTATTTCTGTGTTGGCTAAATATTTTTTTACAATTTAAAACATTTCTCTGTTCTGGAAGTGGAGCAAAAGAAATCTTGAACTAAAGACATGTGATGGAGCCAAAAATAATGCAAATAAAGAATTTGGGAAGTCAAAACAGGAAGCTAACTTGTATTAAATTCACAAAGACTTATATTCTTTCTGCAAATATATATATTTTTAATTTTAATATTCAGAATAGTCACATTTGGAACACTTTCTGTATCCATCAATATTTTTAGATAGTTAGAACCTGGTCCTTTTTAACTGCATGGAGTCGTTTGTCCTCATGATCACGCACTGATGCTTAGAAGTTCCAGTAACTAATGTGAACACAGTAGTTTTGATAATCATTGTCATTTGCCCCCACTGTTTGAAACCTCTACACAAGAAAAACCAGATACAACCCATATTAAGCTACTGTGTGTGTGAACGAACACTCTCTTTTATTTCATATCTGAATGCTGTACATCTGTTTTGGATTGTGCAATATGTTTGTGTATTTATGCTTTGCTTCATAGTAACCTCTCATATTGCAGAATTAAATTGCATTAAACACAAACTGAAAATGAAAATAAGTGGCCGGAAGAACAAAGAAGAAGGAGAAGGAGTCTGCTGGAACACATCCTTTAGATCCAATGTCCCTATACTGAAAACTTCTAAATGCAGGAGACAGAGAGAGCTGTAACATTGAAAATGGCATAAGCCAGGAGATTGACACAAAACCATTTTTTAAAGTTCAACATGCATGAGCAATGAAACACAACAATAATATCTTTTGCATACATTATAATGGCCAAAGTGCAATGTAGTCCAATCAAAACTATAAAGTTATTTTTAATGAGAAAATGCTTTATGCTGATTTAAGTGATACATGAATTCAAATTGAATAAAAAATTAGACTGATTCTGACAGAGCAACCCTGTAGGGCAGCATAGAACTGCCCTGTGGGTTTTCAAGACATCTTTCTCCCACAGAGTGCCTGATGGTTTTGAACTGCTGACCTTGTCTTTTGCAAACCCACTATACCACCAGGGTTCCTCAAATTAAATTGAGTGCTACAATTGGTTCCTCAGCCACACTGTTGTTGGTGGTTGCTGTTATCTGACTCGCAGGACCCATGGACCACAGAATGAACCCACCTGCTCTGCTGCCATCCCCAAGATTGGGTGCAGATGGGGCTATTGTGGTTCCTAAGGTTTCTGTTGACTGCTCTTCACAAGTGCACCCTCCGGACTTTCTTCCTAGTCCACCTAAACCTGGAAATTTTCATTTGAAACTGGTGTAGCACTGTGGGAGTCTGGGTAGACTAGAGAAACAAATTCATAAACATTCAGGTGTATGTAAGACAGAGTTTTATACAAAGGGTAATTAATTGTACATTTTGAAAACATCCCAACTCAGTCCAGTCCAAGGTCATAAATCTGATCTTAGCCCATGTGTCTGATACCAATCTATAAAGTCTTCCTGAGATTCATGAAACACATGCAGTGATGCCAAATGCACAGCGACCACAAGTCAGTGAGTAGAAAGTCTTTGGATCCAGTGGCTTTGTAAGAATCTCAGTGCTGGCAGGGGGCTCTCTGTGGTTTTCCAGCTTCAGAAGTCTGGTAACATCAGGGTAGGTCCATGTGGCTTCTCCTCAGGAAAGTCTCACAGGAAGTCAGCCATGTCAGTTGAGTGACTCCCAGGAAGTGAACTGAGAGAGATAGTGTCTCCAGGCTCCAAGAAGGAAATACCACATTTCCCAGAATTACAGTGCAGGTTTCATGACAACAAGTTCTTAAGTTTCAATTGTTCAGGGCTGCTTTCCTAGCATCTGGAAAAGCCCCTGGCACCTAATAAGTGCACAGTAAATACTCACTGATGGAAAGATGTGGCCGTTCTTCACAGGGAACCATCAGGAAAGGGAAAAGATAAAAAAATACTCAGAAGCACCATTCAACACATCTTAGTCCTCTCCGCGCCCCCCCCCCCCCCCCAATATGTGAAAGTGGCTCAGAAAGTCACACCAACAATGAACTTTTCTTTGGTTGAGGACTGTGAGTTGTTGGAGGAGAAAAAAGCTAACCATGAGAGTTTCAGGAACTTGAGATTTCCTGAGAATGTTTAATTCTCTGTTCCCAGGACCAGCATCTATCTGGTCCTAAAACAGTAGAAGGTGTAGATGGGTGGAACGGTGCTGTTGGAAAGCTTCCACGGCAGTTAGTGAAGGGGATCATCATCTGGGACTGAGGAAAGGGATTTCAGAATGACTCCTAGAGTAGAAGGGGGCCAGGTATGAAAGCTTAAAGAAACAGCAGCCAGATGGAGGCTGGCTGACCCAAGTCCTTGAACGTCAGTAGGATGGTGCAGAAAGCTCAAGAGCTTAGAGGCAGAGATCTGGGTCTGAGTTTACATGGTGACCACTTTGGGGCACACCCATGTAACCTGGGACAAGCCACATAATCCATACCACAGTATTCCCCTCTTGTGAGATAGAAATCATTTATACCGTGAAGATGATGTGACACGTATATGTGAAAGTGATTGGTAAAGTGATTGACAAACACAAGTTATTAGCACTGCCTCATTTTCCAGCGAGTTTTCTTGTCTGTTCATCATGCACACTCATTCATTAATGTTAGCGATTGCATATAGCTTGGGGCTCTTGTGAACTTTTATTTTGTTGTAAAATTCGGTCCCATTCTTCCTGAATGTCCCTCAGGGTCCAGAAGAGCTACTTTCAATCTGGCTTTGGAGATCAGTCATAATTTGTGGCATTTAATTATGCATTTCAGCAAATATGGTCGACTTTACAGTTATGTCAAGTCTGAACATCTTATCTCCCCTAGTTAGCTTGTCAGATGCTTGTTGTTAACAAGATTCATCCCGTCTTGAGTTTGAAATATTGGTTTTGCTACCTGTTGGCTGTATGACTTTGAAAACATTCTTAATTTCTTATACATTTGTCTTCTCATTCGTAATATTGACATCACCACCATACTCTTTGTAAAGGTTGTTTAGAGATAAAGCATCTGAAGAACTTAAACTAGTGCCTAGTACTTCATAAGAGTACAATCAATTGTCCATGCTAAATAGTAACTGCAAACTCAAGGCTAGACATTTGCTAGTATTAAATTTTCTTCAAAACACTCAATTGGGAGTAAAGTTAAGAGAGTAAATAGAATAATCCAAGACTTCACTCTCCCAGATAATCAATATGCTGATGTCTTTATGACCCAGGCAGAGACTGAAGTGGCAACAGAAAAGCAGTCTATTTTCTGGGTTGACAACCGATAACTGTCACTTGATATAAGGCAGTGGGCTTGTTGAGTGAGTGGTGGTGGGATATGAGTTGGAAGATCCATATTGCCTGCTTACTAGGACATTTTTCAACTTGAAAATTTCCTTATTCCAGGCCAAGTATCACGTTTAGGGGTTTAGAAAATTTTATAGGCATAAGTGGAGGTGCATTGTTGCCTATCACCAAAAATGATTAACATTTTATTTACTTGTTTTCCTATTTTGTTTACTTATGCAGCCTTATTTCTAAGCTGCTGAGCACTGTGTTAGAATCTAGAGATCGACAGAAGGCGCCATTCTTGATCTTTTGTTCTGATGAGGAGACAGACACATGAACATAGCTAAAGTCAAAAACATTTCACTCACTCACAATGTGCTACTTTATGGATTATGTACAAAATGCTATGGAGCATAGAGGATGGTGAAATTATGCCTGAGGGAAGGTGTGCAGGAAGTAGAACACATTTCAGAGTGGCAGGTTTAAAGAATGACGGAGATTCTGACATGCTGCCAAAGGGAAAGAGTATCTGAAGAGGAAGAACAGCCACAAGCAATGCTCTGGGGGCATGAGAGTCCGCTTGTGCTGTGATGACCTCCTCTCTGGTAGAGACGCAGCTCAGCGTTCAGTAGAATGCCCTTAAATTCTGCCCTAAGCAGAACTTTACTCAGAAGCAACAAAAAAAGGTTAGAGCATTTAAACCAGGATGATGTGGTTCTCAAGGTAATTCTGGTAATGATGGGAAGAGAGATGGAGTAGGGGAAGGGTAGAGGTCAGGGAAGGCATGAGGAAGAATAGCGAAAACTTTAGGCAAAAAGAAAAGCATGTTTGGCTGTGAATTAGGACGGCAACCATAGGAACAGAGTTTTGTTGTTGTCTGCCAGTGTCACTGTGCGAAGCCCCTACTCATGGAAACTCAATGCAAAGTAGAAGAATAGACCATTCCCATGCCTTGCGATGGATAGGAAGTTGTGTGTGTAAGCAACCAACTCGCACAGAAGCCTTTCCAGAAAGAGCCCTTTGGGGGGAATACAGAAGAGACAAGAAGGAAGAAGCAGAGAGTGAGAAAACAAGGAACCTCCTGAAAGAACTGTAACATAGGTCAAGGGTTGTAACACTGGAGCTTTCAAGAGGTCCAGAAGGGGCCCGCAGCAGAGCTAGTAGAGACAGGGCGCAAGGACAAGAGGACCCCGTTCTGAGGTGACTGAGAGGAAGCCTCTCCTCAGGTGACTAGAGAAGATGTGTGTGGCCAAGGGAAGCCAGGAGAACTTTCTGTGCAGCATAAGGGAGACTACATGCTTCCTGATCCTGATCTTGAGGTGTAGTCTATTAATCATGATCCCGAGTTGTACCCATTCCTTACTAAATAACTTAAGTGTACATGTGGTCTGTGAGTTCTGTGTAGCTGATGCAACAAATGACATAGACAGGAGAGAAATAGACAAGGCTGTTGAAGTGATGCTTGGCATCAGCATTGGTAGAAGGATTAGAGAGTAGAAGTATGTCTGACCTCCGCCTCAGAGGAATCAGCCTTGGGCTGATCTTTGTTTGCATCATCTGCCATAAATTTAGACAGATTCGATGATACGACCATGAATCCCATTTTATAGGGACCAATTTCAGACAATAATCTCTAACAGAATTGACCCAGCTTGGACTCCTCTTTAAGTTGTGTGTTGATACACACACACACACACACACACACAGATCATGAGAGAGGGAGAGAGCTCTAAGACTTTCCTAAAGGGAGAGAAAATTTAAAAGAGAGAATAGCAGGAGAAAATTGTAATGATCTGTAGTTGAATGAACCTCTGTGATCATCCACTATCTCTGGTTTGACATTGTGGGTATAATAAGAAGATCCTGACTTCTGTGTCTCAATTTGTGCTTTCCTTGAGCCCCTAATCCAACATACCATCTGATTGTTTGACAAATTGGAGATTAGTGACCAGCTGGTCATAGGATCATCAGTATATAATTGGATCAAGGAGGAATGTTTAAGGAGGAAAAATATTCTTATTATTTTCCCCATTAAGGGATGGTACTGCCTTTTTTTGAACATAAGGCAAAGGGCAGCCTAATTTGGGATGGTTATTCAGGGGATAACAGTCCTCTTTTGCGTGACATTAGGATCTGCCTGAGATGGGGTGTAGAAACAAAGTGGTTGAGTTAATTCATGAGCTACATAGGTCCTGAGGCCAGAGGAGAGCTCTGGGATTGAGAGAATGGAGGAAAGTTGCCTGGCACCATCCTTTTCATTTCCAAACCCATCACTAAGCACGATGTACATGCACCTACTGTTAAGAGGCTCTTTCCTTTATTCTGTTTTGACATTCATGTATTTATTTACTCAATGAAAATTTAAGGGCCTACTGATGATCAGACCATGCACTGTGCCTTAGGAAGATGTGAACAAGCAATTGAAGCCACCACCAGCTATCCCTGCCTTCATGAGATCCCTGAGTTCAGCTCTAAGGAGAGTGTGAAGGATGGGGCTCGACCAGGTCCTCGTCTATGTTTTTTTGGTACTGACATGCATGGGGAAAAAGCTAAGTAATTTTGTCTATCTTTTCCATTAAATTATAATCTCTGAATATCTAGCGCCTACTCCAGTGCTTAAATGGACTACTTTAAGTTCAGTTTTTAATATGCCCAAAGCATTTGCTCTTGAAATGAGGAACAGGAAAACTGACAATGGACTGTAGCACTGCAAAAACCCTGCCCTTCTAAATCGCAGAGATCCCAGACATGCATCACAGCAGAGTGGTGATTTATGAGGCCTCTTTGATTGAACAGACCAGCTGGGTCAGATACTGTGCTCTCCTTTGTACAGATAAGAAAAACGAGAAAGAACACTTAAAGTCACAGCTCGCTCTTGGGAGAGCAGGCACCAGAGCTCAAATCTGGACCAGAGTGTTATTCTTATTTTTGCTTTTGAATACAGAAGAGCAGATGGGTCAGGATTTTGGGGAAGTTTATTTATAAGTTCCCTAGATTTATTGTCTATGAACTGATCAGAAGACCTCCATATAATTGCACGGCATGAAGCAAATTTCTTCTTTCTTTTTTCTTAAAAAAATTTTTTGGGCTGAGTCCCGGTGGAGTAGTAGTTGTGCGCGGGACTGCGGCCCACTGGGACGGAGGTTCAATTCCAGCAGTGGGGCTGGGCCTCCTACTCCCACCACCAGAGAGCAGTGATGCCCAAAACAAAACAAAACAAAAAACAAAAAACAAACAAAAAAAATTTTTTATTAGGAGCTAATACAGTCATCATGCTATTTTATAGTTTAGTCTCATCAAGCTGTAGTATACAATGGCTACCAAAATCAGTTTCAAAATATTTTTTTCCCTCTTGAGGTCCTTGATATCACTCTCCCCTTGCTCCCCCCTCTCCTATATCTCTCAGCACATCATTCTAGGAACTCTTATTCTCATTGTTGTTTCTATATGTTCATCAATTTTGGGTTTCATATATTGAAAAACATTGGAAAGCACATAGTGAAGATTCAAGAGGATTCTCCACAAAGATAAAATAAGAGAGATAAACCCCACTGGGTACCATCTAATTTCCTCACCACTGTTTGCTATTCCACCCCTATCTTCTGTGTTTCCTTCCTGAGGATGAGTATTAAGCAGCACCATGATGTAAGAACTAATTGCTCTTAAAGTGGAGCTAGGATTAAATTCAAGTCCCAAATTCATTCTGGAAACCATTTTTCTTATCTGCTTCTGGCTCACCTTAGAGACATTTTTGTTAACTTATGGTAAAGAATCTCATCGATCATCTCCCTGGACAATAAACTTTCTGTTAATTGTGTCCTTGATTATCTCTGGGACTAATTTCTAAAACACGGTTAAGAGGGAGACTGAAAAAATGTAGGCGAACTGCATATCGCAATATATGAATTATTCAGTTGTACAGAATAAATCTTTGCATGGCTGTTTGCACAAATAATGGGAGTTGGTTGTCAGGCAAAACTTACCCTAGTATTCCGTAACAATGTCAATCACCAATCGGCAAGAAGTAGGGCATTGAAGTTGGCCCACTTACCAACAGTTCAAGACTCTTGGTATAGTTCTTTCTTTTTTCATTTAAGATAGGGACTACTTTATTCAAAACCCATAAAAGAAATGAACAGCTAGGGTCTGTGACAAAGTGTTCACGTTTTAAAGCACAGGTCAGTAATTGAAGATGCTACATACACATTAACCAATCAGCCCACATTTTTTCAGTGTTTAGAACAGAATAAGTTTCCCTGTAAGAGCAGTACCTTTGTGACAACTTTAGTACTCTCCTCTTTCCTCCTCACCCACTTCTTCAACAGAATCCACACCAGCCTCCTCATAATCTTTCTCAAGGGCAGCCATGTCCTCCCGGGTCTCGGAGAACTCTCCTTCCTCCATCCCCTCACCCACGTACCAGTAGACAAAGGCACGCTTGGTGCACATCAGGTCAAACTTGTGGCCCAGGCGAGCCCAGGCCTCAGCAATGGCTGTGGTGTTGCTCAGCACGCACATAGCTCACCGCACTTTGGCCACGTCTCCACCAGGAACCACAGTGGGAGACTGCTAATTAATGCCAACCTTGAAGCCAGTGGGACACCTATCCACAAACTGGATGATACACTTGTTCTTGATGGTGGCAATGGCAGCATTGACATCTTTGGGAACCACGTCACCACGGTACAACAGGCAGCAAATCTTGTATTTTCTGTGGCGGGGTCACATTTCACCATCTGTTTAGCTGGCTCAAAGAAGGCATTGGTGATTTCTGCTACAGAAAGCTGTTCATGATAAGCTTTCTCAGCAGAGATGACGGGGGCATATGTGGCCAGAGGGAAGTGGATGGGGGGGGGTGGGCACCAAGTTGGTCTGGAATTCTGTCAGATCTACATTCAGGGCACCATCAATCTGATGGAAAACACAATTTGACCTATCAATCTATTCAGGTTGGTGTGGGTTGGGTGCTCGATATCAAGGTTCCTGCGAAGGCACAATCTGAGTGCTCCAGGGTGGTGTGGGTGGTGAGGATGGAGTTGTAGGGCTCAACTATAGCTGTGGACATCTGGGGGTGGGGCAGGGTAGATGGAGAACTCCAGCTTGGACTTCTTGGCATAATCAACTGAAAGGCACTCCATCAGCAGGGATGTGGACCTGGTGCCCCCACCGAAGCTGTGGAAAACCAAGAAGCCCTGGAGACCTGTGCACTGGTCAGCCAGTTTCCTAATCCGATCCAGAACCAAGTCAATGATCTCCTTGCCAATGGTGTAGTGCCCTCGGGCATAGTTGTCGGCAGCATCGGCTTTGTTTGTGATGAGTCGATCAGAGTGGAGGGGTGGCAGTAGGTGCCAGTGAGAACTTCATCAATGACTGTGGGCTCCAGGTCGACAAACACTGCTCAGGGCACATGCTTGCCAGAGCCTGTCTCACTGACGAAGGTGTTGAAGGAGTCATCCCCTCCCCCAATGGTCTCGTCACTGGGCATCTGGCCCTCGGGCTGGAGGCCTTGTTCCAGACAGTAGAGCTCCCAGTAGGCATTGCTGATCTGGACACCAGCCTGGTCAACATGGATGGAGATGCATTCACGCTTGGCTGCTGCTTTGAGGCTCCGGGCAGAGGGCGGAGAAGAGGAGAGGTTGTTGTTTCTTACAGCATGACTCTTAGGCGGTCAATGTAAGAGAATCTTGGGCAAATTTCTTTCAGCCACAGTTTCTTCGCCTAGAAAACAGAGATAACAACTCTGTGTAGGGTCACCCTGAGGATTCAGTGAGGTAATGTTTGTAAAATGTCTGGCACATAGAATGCCATCAATTAAATGATAATCCCCTCAAGAGTGAAATATCACTCTTTATTTAACTAAAGTTAAATATCATTTAACTATCCTTTCATGTGGACTATTCTAAGGGAAGATATTTGGCTCTCTCTTAGTCATTTTCTGTCTCTGCAGCACTAACTGAAGGCAGAGAAATGTCCCGCATTGTTTTGGAGGGATCGGTCTGCAGGTTTTCATGCCTTGTTCCAAGAAGGACTGTTTGATCATGGGTCACTCCCGAAACCATCAGCTGTGACTTTGGGGGTTATGGAAAAGCTCATGCCCCCAAGAAATTGTATCGTGTTGACTTTTTCTTTTTTGAATAGGGTTTATTTGCTCCATTCTGTAAAGGAAAAATAAGCTTAAGTGCAAACTATACTTTGGAGAGATAGCAATTTCTTATTAAGGTAAAACATGATCAAGATCAGTTGATTCCAGGAATCAAATTTTAATGACAAATAAATGAACTAAGACTAGATATAATCCAAGGTTCATTTTCCTCCTGCTTTTCACAAAATAACTTCTATGCAAAGCATATAACATAATAAGATGGACAACAACAAAATCCATATGGATATTGAAGTGCAGTCCAAGGAATAGGATCATACCAGTACATTTTGGACACCTTTGTCACAATCAGGAGCCCTGGAGGAGTAGTGCTTATGCACTGGACTGTCATCTGCAAGGTCAGCAGTTCAAAAACCTTAGCTGCCTCTTGGGAGAAAGAGGCAGCTTTCTATGGCTGTAAGGAAACTCACAAGGGCGGTTCTACCCCATTGCATCAGATCACCATCAGTCGGCATCAGCTCCCTGGCAATGTGCGAGCGGTCAGAATCCTCTGGCCACACTGGTGTTGCTCTGCTAAGTTCCATCAATAAGTCTATCTTTTTGACTGATACTCTGGGGTTGATTATTGTCGCTTTAGTGTGTTTTGAAATCACATGATGTAAGCCCTCCAGCTTTGTTGCGCTTTAAAACATTGTTTGTGCTAGTCTGCATTATTTGCTTTCCCCTTTCTAACTTCCTTCCGACTATAGATTTTAGATATGTACTCTTTTACGTTATAAGTATTCCAAAAGACAAATTACTCTTAAAGTTGCATTAGCTATTTGTGTGTGTTCTGAATACATATAGAGCCTGGCGTTCAAACGCCCAAATATTTCAATGAAAAACTCCCTAACGCAATTCAGTAGCAGATTTGAGCAAGCAAAAAGAAGAACCAGCTTGAAGATACAGTTCAACTGAGATTATATCATCTCCGTGGGGGAGGGGGCGGCGACTGAAGACTGCTCAGCAGAGCCTAAAAGACCTGTGAGACACTGTGAAGCAAACCAACAGTTGCATGAGGAAGAAAAGCAAGGCAAGGGGAAGCAGAAGAACACTGGAAGAAATAATATAAACTTAACAAATTTGTTGTAAAACTATTACACTACACATCCAAAAAAACTCAACAGACTTCAGGTAGGATAAACTCAATGAGAGTCATGCTGACAGAGATCGTAGTCAAATTTTCCAAAGACAAAGAGTCTGCCACCTGGTTCTCTGAGGCTCACCAGGCTGGTGAGGTGGAATGGCCACCCTTGCAGTTAGAAACGGAATGTGTAATGGTGATGTCATAAGGACTCTTCATGATGGATGGAGGACGCTCAAGACTATGAACATCTGCCTTCTGATCAGACACCAGGGAGGTCAATAGGCAGTGGGCAGACATATGCCAAAGGCTGACTGGAAAGAAAACATTAAAACCCCAAATCTGCCAAAGCAAAAATTATATACCTGGCCAAAAAGTCTTAAAAAATAGAGGAAAAACTAAGTCATAAACAAAAGCTGCCAAGGCTTATTGCTAACAAATTCCTCCTAAGCAAACAAATAAACAAACAAGAATGCTGAAAAGAGTCCTTTAGCCAACATGAACAGGACATTAGAATGTTATTGAAATTCACACTAAGAAATAAAGAGCACCAGAAATTATAACCACAAAGATAAAAATGAAAAATAATGGTAATGTATTTTTTGATAACTGAAAAAAATCTCAATAACTGAAAATGGGATACGTTGATGGAAACAAATAGCTGCATAGGGAGGGGAATTGATATCATATAGGAACAAAGTTTTTGTCTATTATTGAAATTAAGCTAGAATTAATCTTAACTAGATTGGTATAAATTAAGAAATTAAGTATGGCCCCTAGCACAATCACTAAGAAAATAACGCAAAAATCCATAGAAAAAGATATGATAAGGGAATTAAAACTATATCTTAGAAAAGGACTGCTTAAACCAAAACAAAGTAATAAGGAAGAAAGTGAAGAACCAGGGGACAGAAAAAGATATGACCCACAGATAACAAATAACAAAATGACGGAAGTAAATCCTTCCATGTCAGCAACTGCCTTAAATGCACATTGATTAAATTATCAAAAGGCAGATAATGTCAACATGGACTTTTAAGATATGATCCAAGTACAAGCTATTTAGGAAAAGACTTACTTTAAATTCAAAGGCACAAACACATGGAAAGTGAAGGGTCAGGAAAGCATCTTCCAGGTAGACAGCCATCTGTGGAGAGCTGGAGTAGCTATCCTAAGTAAAGCAAACTTTTCTTCTTCAAATGTGCCGGTTTTAAGGCAATTTGTGTACAAGACTCTTTTACTGTTGTGTCTTCGCCAGTGGGTCCCCCTTTCCTACTTGGAGAGATGTGGCTTGCCGTTCGAGGGTCCTTTCCACAGTCTTTGTCCAGCTGTGGCCTCGTGATCAGCACCTTGCTGGGGCAGTGAGCTCGCTGAGCTCGTTCATTGTGGATGACATGTTTCTTCCTGGGCACCTGGAAGGCTTTGCCAGTTTGCTGATCTCTGGAGTGTCCTCGCACAGCCTGAAGTTCTTCCTCCTTTTGGTTGAGCATGCACCGAGCCGTGTGCTTCTGCCTCCGTTCTCTGGAAAGATAACATCTCCCTGCAAATGGGAAGGTGCCTTGAAATGCTTTTTCCGGTTTTTGTTCTGGTTCAAAGTCACACACAGGGACTCCTAGTTTGTGGTGGCTGCTGGCGCATGCCATCGAGTCTGTTCTGACCCATCGGGACCCTGTGCACACAGACCAAGACGAGGTCCGGTCCCATGCCATCCTCACACCTGTTGCCATGCTGGATCCCATTGTTTCAGCCACTGTGTCAATCCATCTCCTTGGGGAGAACTCTTATTTTTTTTTTTTGATGTTGGGCAATTGTCAGTAAAATTTTACTTGCGGTATTAGTGATCGCGTGATGTTAATGATAGTGTTCTATAATCTGAGCAGTTTGTTGGGTCGTATTTCTTTGGAATGGGTACAAATGTGGATGTCTTCCAGTCAGTTGACCCAAGGAGCTGTCTTCCAAGTGTCCTGACAAGTGAGTGCTTCCAGTGCTTTATCAGTATTGCTTGACTGGCATTGCATCAATTCCTAGAGCTTTTTTTGGGGGGGCTAAGGCTTTCAGTGCAGCTTGAACTTCTTCCTTCAGCACCATTGATTCTTGCTTATATGTTACCCCTGAAATGGTAGGACGCCCGTTAGTTTGTTGCTGTTATTTATATACAGTGACTTTGTGCATTCTTGATTTCTTTTGGTTCAAGATATGCTGAGGATGTTCTTCCTTTTTCGTTTTCTAACTCCAGGTCTTTGTACATTTTATTAGAATATCTGATTTTTGTCTTCTTGAGCAACCCTCTGACATTTTCTTTTTAGCTCTTTGACTTCATTTTTTCTTTCATTTGCCTTAGCTATTTTATGATTAAGGACAAGCTTCAGTCTCTTGTGACATCTGTAATCTTTCATTTCTTTTTTTTTTAATTTTATTGGGGATTCTTAAAGCTACTACAACATTCAGTACATCATTTGTATCAAGCACATTTGCACACTTGTTGCCACATACATTTCCAAACATTTTCCATTTGAGCCCTTGATACAAGCTCCTCTTTAATGACCTTTTCCTTATAAATGATGTCCTCTCACCGCTCATCAGGTGTTCTGTCACCAGTGTTCAATTCATCAGACCTGTTCTTGAGATGGTCTCAAAATTCAGGATAGGTAGACTCAAGGTCGCACTTTGGTTCTCATGGACTTGTTTCAGTTTCTTTAGCTTAAACCTGAAGTTACATATGAACAATAGATGGTCTGTTCCACAGTCATCCCCAACCTTGTTTTAACTGCTGATCTTGAGCTTCTCCATCATCTCTTCCCACTGATTTAGTCCATTTGACTTCTGTGTCCCTGTCCTGGAGAAGTCCACATGTATAGTTATTTTTTGTGTTGTTGAAGAAAAAAAAAGGATAATCGCTACGAACAAGTCGTTGGCCTGGAAAAATTCTATCAGGCTATCTCCAACTTCTTTTCTATCACCAAGCCCATCTTTTCAAACTGCTGTTTCTTCCTCTTTATTTCCAACTTCCACATTCAAATCATCAATAGGTATCAGTGAATCTTTATCGAATGTTTGATTAATTCCCAACTGAAGATGGTAGAATTCTTCAATTTCCTCATCATATGTTTAGTGGTTGGTGCATACATTTGAATAACAGTTTAATTGATTGGATTTATTTGTATGTGGATAGACGTTAACTATCTTATTCTGGAATGTCTTTTTGGATAATGAATAAGACACGATTCCTCGTGATTGCATCATTCTTGGCATAGTAAACCAAATTATTTTCCAGTTTGAAATGGTCAATACCTGTCCATTTCAGCTTACTAATGTCTAGGATAGCCATCTTTATGCGTCCCATTTCATTACTGACTACTCTCGGCTTTCTTCGGTTCATGCCTTGCAAATTTCAAATATTAGCGGATTTTTCAGTTGTTTCTTCTTACTTTGCCACCACTCTCTCAGCCTTTCCCCTCCTCATATTACCAAGGTCAACTTCACTCCAAGAAAGCAGCACCTCCCCAGTCACATTTTGAGTGCCCTCAGACCTGAGAGGCCCATCCTCCTGCCCTATCTCTGACAATTTTGGGCTTCCATTCATTAGGCCTTCAGTATAATATTTCAAAGGTAGGCACAAGGTTTTTCCACAGCTGGTTCCTCTGAAATGGTCAGGTGATGACTTCTTTATTATCTGGCCTGAGGCTGGAAGCTCCAACGAAACCTGTTCACATTGGATGATCTTGCTGGTATTTGAAGTGACATCATTTCCAGCAAACAGCAACGCACCAGGCACCACAATATGACAAACTGACAGGCAAGTCTGGGAGTGGAAGACTAGAAGTTCAAATTCAATGTATCAGTCCAAAGAAAAGGCTTTCTTTCTGTGTGTCTCTTGCTTCTAGATGATCCTCAGCTTAAGGACCCCGGGCCTATAGAATGAGCTCCACTCCCAACTCTTTTGTGTGTGTGTTAATAGGTTTCTCTCTCTGTGCTCATTTCTCTTCTTTTATCTCTTGTAAGATAAAAGATGTAGCTGGACAGACCCAAAGGGAACTCCCCTACATCAACTTTTACCCATTTATCATGAACTATCTATTGCACAAATCAAGCTGCACTGAAAGTATTAGCCAAAAATAAGCTTCCAGGACTTGAGGGAATAGCAATCAAACTGTTTCATGAAGCGGATGAAACACTGGAAGCACTCACTCACCTATGCTAGCTACTTGGGCAACTAAATGGAAGAGACCCATATTTGTATCCATTTCACAGAAAGGTGACCCAATAGAAGGCTCAAATTATAGAACTGATATCACATGCAAGTAAAATTGTGCTGAAGATCATCCAATAACTATTACAGTAGTCATTGACAGAGAGCTGCCAGAGGTTCAGACCAGATTCAGAAGAAGACATTGAACCTGTCATATCATTGCTTATTTCAGGTGGATGTTGGCTAAAGGCAGAGACTACCAGAATGCTTATTTAGGATTGATAGACTATGCAAAGAACTTCAACTGTGTGGATCATTGAAAACTATGCATAACCTGGAATTCGAGAACACTTCATTGTGCTCATACATGGATCCTACACATGGATAAAGAGGCAGTTATAGGAACAGCACAAGGGAATTCTGCATGATTGAAAGGTGTGTGTTAGTGCTGTATTGTCTTACCATACTTATTCAAACTGTATGCAGAGCAAATAACAGAGAAGCTGGCTTATGTGAAGAAGAACGTGTCATGAGGACTGGAAGAAGGCTTATTAACAACCTGCTAAGCACAGTTAACAGAAATTTCCTTGGTGAAAGTCAGAAGACTTGAAATTATCCATTGAGTTTTAAGTGACTAATTCCTCTTCAGTGGACAGCGTAATTTTTCTTCATAGTCTTTTCTCAGTCTAGAAGATCTGTTGACCCCTGTTCACTTTGGGCGACTATGTTAGACCAGGTTGACTAGAGAAACAAATCCTATGACATTCTTATATATGTAAGAAATAGCTTTATAGCAATAAGTAATTATATATCAGGAGAACATCCTAGCCCTGTTCAACTCAAGTTTAAGTCTGATAGAAGCCCATAAGTTCCTCTTCAGACCTACATATTCACCTGCAATGATGCAGAATGCAGGAAGATCAGAGGCTGGTGGTTTGAAAGCTGTGTATATCCAGCCTTGGTGGAAACATGGCAGGGGTCGGGCAGCTCTCGGGGTGTCCAGCAAGCAGGAAAGTTAAGGCAGAGACAGAGGGGGAGGTTCATGGGGTTTTCTTTAGGAGAAGACCACTCCCCACAATGAGGCACCATTAGGCTGTGACCTGTTGACAGCTTGGATACCACCTCTTCACTTTTATATATCTTTAAGTTGACATGAAATTATGTAACTCTCCCAGAGATCCTGTTGGTATTTGAAATAACAGCGATATAACCTTCGGTATCACAGAAACACACAAGCCACCACAGCATGATGGGCTGTCAAGGAAGTGAAATGGAGAGAAGAATACAACAGAGAAAATCAAGGAAACCAAGAGTAAGTTCTTTGAAGTAAATCAATGCAATGGAAAGATTTTACCTAGACCAAGCAAGAACAACAACCAAAAAAATCCTACTACTGAAACCAGAAACAAGAAGGGAGCATCACTAGTGAGCTTATAGAAATAAAAGTGGATGATAAGGAAATTCTATGAAGACAAAATAAATGACTGAGACTTCCAACAAAGAAGGCATTTATGTGCTTCAAGTGAGAACCCACATACTGGGGGAAGATTTTGGCAATAATACATCAGATAATATACTAATCTCTCCAATCTATAGAAAACTGCAATACCTCCACAAGAAAAAGGATAGATAATTTGATTAAAAATAGTCAGAAGACATGAACAGATAGTTCATCAAAGAAGACATCCAGGCAGCCAACAAACAAAGTATTATAAGCCAGTTGAGAGATGCAAATGAAAACAAAGTGAGATACCACGTCATGTCAAGCTAGAGCAAAGAACAAAGGATTCTCGAAGAAAATAACCAATTCTGTCAGGTATGCAGCTAGGTTGGAGCCTCATATGAAACTAGTCACGCGACAGAACTGTACAACCACTCTACAAAACAGTATGCCTCTTTCTGTAACAACTGGAAATAAAAATTGCATAAAGCCAAACCAATTCTCAACCATCTCGTTGATTTTGACTCACAGGAACCCTTTAGGAGAAGGTAAAAATCACCCTATGGGTTTCCAAAATGAACAAAGGGAGAAATGCTTCATCTTTCTCCCGTGGAGGGGTTGGTGGTTTCAAACTGCTGATTTTGAGGTACGTGGCTCAACGAGTAACCACTCTACCACCGCAGAAATAGCTTATCAGAATCTTGGTATAAATCTCTACTTGGTATAAACTCTAAAAAATAAGGAGGAAGCACAAGCAGATACAGGCATGCCCAAGCTCACTGCAGTACTAACGACATTAGCAAGACCATGGAAACAACCTAAATGCCCATCAGTGAAAGAATGGCTGAATAGCTTTTGGTACAGAGACACAAAAGAATACTACCAAGAACGACGGTGAAATACATCATGGCATGAGTGCATTCAGAGGAGAGCACGTTGAGTAAAGTTAGCTAATCACCAAAGGGCAAATACTGTATGAGACCGCTATTATAAAATTTTAAAAATCAAGACATTTTTATATCAAAAAAAACCCCAGACTTTGATGGTTCCTTAGAGTTTGAGGGAAAGGGAAAGAAGGAAAAGCAACAGGTTAGAGGACAGATGTGCCAAGTTGGATGAAGGTGAATATCATACAAGAGCCAAAAAAAAAAAAAAAAAGAGTGGACAGGGTAGGCTCTTGGGAGATTTGGTAAGTTGGCTGAATACAAATATGATCATCTGAAATGTGAGCCTCCTACACCTAATTCACGAAAAAAGTTTTAAAAATTCAATTAGTGCTACCAGCCTGGGTGACCATGAGGTGTCCAAGGGATAAGGTATCAGGCCTCAAAGAACTAAAATTATATCATTTTAAATGAGGGGGAGAACAGATTGGGGATCCAAAGCCCATCAATAGGTGAAGCGACAACCTCTTATAGAGGGTTTGCAGAGAGGAGATGAGCCAGTTAAGGCACAGTGAGTGTAGTAACAAAGAAATATGCAACTTTCCTCTACTTCTCAAATGCTTTCTCCCACCCAGTATTATGATCCCAGTTCTAACAGACAAATCCAGCTATCAGGGGATGTACACTGGAGTTGCAAACATGGGGAATTTAGGATAGACGATCCCTCAGGACCAGTGATGGGAGTGGTGATACTGGGAGAGTGGAGGGATAATGGAATAGAAAGGGGGAACCAGTTTCAGGGATCTTCATATAACCTCCGCTCTCGGGTACGGACAACAGGGAAATGAGTGAAGGGACACTTTGGCCAGTGTACGATATGAAAAAATAATAATGATTTGTAATTTATTAAGGGTTCATGGGGGAGGAGGTGGGGGAGGAAAGGGAATTATGGAGAGCTGGTACTGGGAGTCTAAATGGAGGAAGGATGTTTTGAGAGTAGTGATGGCAACAAGTGTGCAAATGTGGCCTGCATACAATTGATGCATGTATGGATCATGATGGGAGGTGTTTGAGCCCCCAATAAAATGATTTATAAAAAAAGGAGGGGGAAAGAGGAGCTTATACCGAGGGCTTAAGAAGAGAATATTTGAAAATGAATATGGCAACATATGTACAAATATGCTTGATACAAATGATGCATTGAATGTTATAAGAGCTATAAGAGTCCCCAATAAAATCAGCAGGGAAAAAAAATTTATTAGTGCCAATACATGAATTCAGAGTCCAAGAATAACACAGAAAAAAATTGTGATTTTTATACCCAAGAAATGAGCAATCTAAAAAGGAATTTTAAAAACAATTCCAGTTTAAAATAGCATCTAAGGAAATAAAATAACTAGGAGTAAATTTAGCCAGGGGGGATTAAAGACTTGGACATTGGAAATTTTATAGTTTTATTGACAGAAACGACATACTTAAACAAACAGAGACATCCTGTATTCATAGATTGAAAGACTTCATATTGCTGAGATGTTCATATCCTCCATTGATCCCTACATTTTCTGCAATCCCTTTCAAAATTCCAAGTCTCCTCTCTCTATTTGTAGTAAAATTCATGAAAGGAATTCTTCACTTTTTTCTTTCAAAATAAACTTCTCTCTTATTAAGTTAAAAATACATTTAAGCTCACAGAGAACCACTTCGGTTTGATCTTTTTTGGTTCATCAGTAAAGAAGCTCCCAAGAACTTCTGGAGTTCCACAGTTCAGGTCCCCAAAGAACTTTAATCCCTTCTGTGTGTGTTTAGCAGAAATAGTTTAGAAGTATTCTTGATATTATAACTTAGTGTTTATTATCTAAGGATCCCTGGTTGCCTGATGATGAAGGCACTTGTCAGTTAACTGAATGGTCTGTGGTTCCACTCCATGAGAGAAAGATGTAGTGGTCTGCTTCCACAATGATCCACAGAATGGAAACACCATGGGGTAGTTCTACTGGCTCCTGGAGGGTAGCTAGAAGTTGGAGTTGGAAGGGATGGCAGTTGGCATGGTTTCTTGCAAAGTCTACAAGTAGATTTTGGATCTTAATGTATGCACACATTTCCAGTGATGGGTTATTTCTTTGTTTGTTTCACTAGGAGAAAACTGAGAATGTGAGTGAATGGACACACATAGCTACACTGTCATATAGCATTTCTGCAGGGATGGCTGCAGTTCTCCAAAGACAATACCCAGGAAGCTTTATTGAAAAAGAAACAGAAATCAAATACCACGAGATTCAATACTGTTATATCTCTGCAGGTCCGAGAGCTCTTCTCTATGACAAAATGTCTTTAGAGAATTAGAAACTTAACCTTTTCGAGATCTGATTATTTTCTGCTTTGATTTTCTTTGTTGACAAAATGTGTTTTCAGTAATGGAAAGTATGCTGAAACCAAGGGGAAAAATCTGTTGATATAATGTAGATTTTGATACAATTTCATATGTCCCAAGTGTACTTTGGTGGTAGATTGGCAGAGCTGGTTTGTTCCTCCAGACTAACTCAGTTATCTAGGTCTCTAAAAAGTGTTATTCATATCATAACTGGGATACCAGCTCCCCAAGAAACCTGAGAAGCTGAAAATATTGATGGGCAATAGATGTCCCATGTGTCTTGAAAGAGTTAAAAGAATGCGCTCATGGAGACTATAATCAGAAAAACACTTCCTCATTCAGTATCATAAAACCAAAGTAATTAAAAATCCACAGCACTGGGATTGGTTATTTTTGTTTGCTAGAATTGGAGTTAGGATCAACCCAGTGGCAGTGAGATTGCTTGCTGTTTTTTTTGGGGGGTGGTGGTGGTGGTGGTGGTGGTGGTTATCACATTATAAATCATAAAAGAAAGGGCACTGATCTGAGTGTGTAACACAAAATCAGCATTGCTTTAAAGGAAAAAATGTCCCCCTTTCTGTTGTCTGCTCCAAATCGTCCAACCCCACACATGACCCTCTTCTTCCAGTGACTGGTACTTAATCAAGGAAATGCCTTAATCAAGCTCCCTGCTGCACTCCCCTCTCATCCCGCACAGTCTTTCCACTGGTAAGGAAAGGACCCCGTAACCACTTTTCTTTTGTCTTATCTCTTTGTATCTCTACCAAATTATACTGCTCACAGAAGGACTCACGTTTCCCGTGCTTCATCCCTGCGGCATAAGCTCTGCTTCCGTGGCCTCTGTGGGGCTGCTCTCTTCCAGGACCTTAAATTCTCGGGCTTTGGGGGGTCATTTCCTGTCTGTCTAGTGATCGTCAGGGTCTGCCTTAGCCCATGCTCCTCCCTCTTGGCATTTCTCCAGTTATCACATTTATCCTCAGGATTCTCATCATTGCATACATGTGAGTGACTTCCAAGTCAATATTTCTCCCAAGAGTGCCAACCTATGCACCCTACGGCTCCTAGGTATCTCTGGGTATTTTGGTACGTGTCAAAGTGGCCCGCCACAAATGGAGTCCCTTCAAATGCATCCTCCTTTCTCAGTGTGCTCTGAAATCATGCACTGGTCTCAGTATTCTCATGACTGACTTACTTCTCTTGGGGGCATTCATAGACGCTTTGAGGTCCCTCGTATGGCTCTGGAACTAGGAATTAAAAAATCTTTTCCCCATGTCCTCCAGCAGCCTGAGACGTCAATCCACTCCATATTTCTCAGCTTTACTAGAATATTTTATGCCACAAAATACTGGTGGTGCTAACTTTGCCTTCTGTAACAGAGGCCAGTAAGTTGTGCCTTGCAGGCCCAAACTGATTTGTTACCTTTTTCTATAAATAAAGTTTTATTGGAACACAGCCATACTCGTGGGTCTGTTGCCTGTGGCTGATTTTGTGTCTCAACAACAGAGTTGAATAATAGCAATAGAGACCACATAGCTTGGAAAGCCTTAAATAGTTACTTCCTGTCCCTTTACTCTTGGCCCTTGTTCTATCAACAGCTGAGTAAAGATGCCAGCGTTTAATCAAACTTAATCAATGCCACCAAGTCAATGCTAACTCAACATTTGTGTATTTATTTATTGTACTTATGTGTATTTATTGAGTATTTTCCACCACATGGATTGCACTATCAATATCCTCTTCACTACTGACAACAGTCATTGACACCTGTGAAGCTAATATGATGAAAGAATCCATTTCAGAAAATCCAACGTTGATTCAGAGAACTCATTCTTAGGATTTCGTTACCTTGCAACTATGTCAGGCATCACATACTCTATAAACCATGGTTCATTCGGAGAAACAAAACTAGAAACCTGACCTTAGATAACTGTGAGATCTCATTAAACAATTTCTGCAAGTCTTTGTGTCTGAGACAGATCATCAAGTTTTCAGAGTAGGTAAGTGGGAAAGGGAGAGAGATGAAAACTGGGGTGGAGCAGGAAGGACCACACCACCTGCAGGCCCCCATATAGATAGACGGAAACCTCTGTCTGTCTCCCGCCAACTTCAGCTTCTATGGTAGGTATGTCTGTAGGAAAAGCTGGTACACTTTGTCATGGATCAGAGCATCTGAAGGAAACCCAGACGGAGGTGAAGGAGCTGCAGGACTGACTGTGCCTCACACCAAGAACTAAGTGAGTGAACAGAGAAGTTGCAATGAACAGCTCCTGTGCCAACCTTTGTAGCATCAAAACAGTATGGCTACTTCTCAAGCAAAACATCATGAGGACCCACCCCAGCCAGAAAGGAATTCTGGGAAATAGTGCTAACCAAATACAAAGGATTGCAAATCACATTCTCCATTTTTTGACATTTGTTTCTCTGTGCATCTGGTCTCAAGCAAGGTGCATCATTCACTAACTTTCCATAGTTAGGAACCTGGATTTCATACTCGCTGTCCTCACCATCAGGTCAACTTCGGACAGCCAACTACAAGCTGAGTGGTTCAAACTGGTCAGCTGCCTCTCAGAAACAAGAGGACACTGTCTGTTCCTGGAAAGACTTATCGCCTCAGGAACCTGAGCTGGATGAGTTGCTCTGAGTTAGAGGGAGTTGGAGGGCAGTGGGTTTCGTTGGCTCTTCATCACCAGTAACTCCTCAAAGTTTGCTCATTTAACATCCTAAATATAAAGTTTGCTCATTCTGTATTCTAACAGGTCTGCCCTTCTCTTTAACAGTGAACCAGCTTTGCTCAAGTTTAGACTTTCACCCTACTTGGCCTGGCTCTTTCCCTTTTTCTTTAAAGGATCATTTTATTGGGACTTCTTACAAGTCTTATATCCCTACATCAATTGTATCAAGCATATTTGTACATACGTTGCCATCATTTTTTCCTAGACATTTACTGTCTATTGAACCCTTGGTACCAGCTCCTCTTTCCCCCACCTCTCATGATCCCCTAACAAATTATAAATTATTATTTTCATATGTCACACCAACTGGTCTCTCTTCCCCCATGGTTTTTGTTGTTCTTCCTGGTGGAGGGTGTGTGTGTGTGTGTATGTGTGTGTGTGTGTGGTCATGTGTTAACCATGGCAGTTGATTCTCCCTTCTCCCCTCTCCTCCCCACCTCTCCTATCCTGCTGGTATCACTGCTCCTGTTTCTGGATTCTGTGTACATGCTCCGGTCTAGTCCAAAGTAAGAAGCATCATTGGGGTCATGGTAGGGAGGGGTGAGGAAGCCTCAAGGAACCAGAGGCATAGTGTGTGTTTCATCAGTGCTTTAATGCGCCTTGGTTGGCTCATCTCTTCCCTGTGACCCCTCTGTAGGGGGGTGTCCCATTGTCTACAGATGGGCTTTGGGTCTTTGTTCCGACCCCTCTCGTCCTCAACAATGTAACTTTATCTGTTTGTTATGGGTCTTCTGAGGCCTGTTACCTAGTCCCAACGACACTTCATGATCACACCAGCTAGTGTGCTTCTGACCTGGATTTTTTCTATTGTTATTTAACCACTATTTCTGCCTTCTCCCTGTCTTCTTGAATTCAGAGCTGGGGTAAACTACTTCAAATACACTGAGTCACATCCCCTCACCCTTTCCTTCTCTAGAGTGCTACTTTGGGAGGGAGGGGGCATTTTGTGTAAGTAATGCATAACTTTCTTGCTTTTACTTAGTATCACATTTTAAAAATGAATATTTCATGTGCATTGAAAATGTTAAAGGGCAACCTTACTAGATATTATCTACCAAATAACCCCCACTAGAAACGAAGCCAAATTTTTGTTTGTACAAATTATGTACCCATTGTGTGCTGACTAACTCCTGAGATCCTTAATTAGTAGGTCATTAAGGACTCTCCCTTGTCTTCCTCACATCCCAGTCCTCCTGCTGGCACTTCTTGTCTCATTTCTGAATTCATATCAAACAATGCGCACTTCTTTTCACAGTCCAATCTCTCTCTATTGCCCCATCTTTGTTTATTAATGTTTTCTCTGCTGAGTAGAGTCTTTCCATGTTGGGGGGATTAGCTCTTTAAATAAAGTTGCATTGAAGTAATTCTAACTTGTTGTGACCCCATGGGTCAAAGGGTAACTGTCATCATAGGGTTTCCAGTGACTCATTTTGGG